>OVAN01004281.1:0-26268 GCA_900406275.1 Anastatica hierochuntica
TGTTCTTAGAGTGGAGGACGAAGCAATAACTTTAGCAATGAGGAGGTTATGATGATATATATGGTGCCTCCAAGTAGTGAATATGAAAAACAAATGACAAGTGCTACGGATTAAACTGCAAATGGTTTATTCAATGTTATGGCAAGTTTTAACTTTTTACAAAGCCTCTTACACCTACTAGATTTCACTCAAGAGACGGGTTATATAATTAATGTTGTTGTGTTTAGGTGTTTTATTTTTTCCCTAGGTTATGATTTAAGGAGATGTCCTGCAAATTTTGTTCCCAATTTAATAGTTTTTGTCTGTTCCAAATTTTGATCGTGTTATTTTGGTTTCGTTTTTGCAAACACGTAGTTTTTAACTTTTTTTTTGGTTTTTTTACCCCGCAGTGAAATATCGTTTTTGTGTAGCAAACTCTCCAGTTTTTGTTATTCTCTTAATACGATAAGAGAAAAAATTATGTCATAGGAAAAGACTGACAAAGGACAAAAGCAATGGAAAATCGAGTTCTTTTATTTATTTATTTTAAAAATAATTACTAATGTAGAACATATATGAGTTTTTGAACTAGATTATGATATTATGGTGTAGCCTTATCGTTATACCAATAATATATTGGTGATTCATGATGATGTCAAAGATATATACATATTAGATATATATATATATATATATAACGTGAGAGCAGAGAGAAAATAAAATATGTTGAGTGAACGAATTAAAGAGTAGTATATAATAAAATAAAACGATTTTTTTGAAAACAAATTTCCTATTAACATAAATATTGAAAAATATATTTATGTAAAAAACTAAAATTTTTATTTACATAATTTTATATCCTATTTTTTCCCCTTCAAACATATATTAATATAGGAGAATATAATATTTTAACTGAACATAAAAAAGATATTTAAAACATTTATATATTATGTTAATACATAATATAACTGATTGAGTGTATTACACATGAATAATTCAAATAAGGTTTAGAAATCAAGAAGAATATCATACATACTAAATATTAAATATATTTTACAATATTAAAACATTTTCTTTGAAACACTTTAACCCCGCAATAAACTCTTTTGGTTTAGTGTGAGTTTTTTTTTTTTTTGGTCAATTCAATGCGAGTTTACTTTTCCGCAATGAACTTGATATAAGTTTGTTCTTGAGTCTTAAAGTTTTTCGGGACTATGGTTTTCGTCGACTTTAACCCTGGTGTTAATGATCGATTTTGTAACCATTTTGTAACCATCAAAGTATAACATCAAATGGGAAAAAATTGAGCATTTCTTGCTGTCATATATGTAGTATCATATATTTAGATATCAAAATATTCATAAAAGTTACATACATAAAAAGTAGAAAAAATAGAAAAAAACTGTAAATTTCAAATTTAAAAACTTTACTCTTAATACTCTATAATAACAAAATATATATCAAATAAGCCGCGCGTAGCGCGGCGATAGTCCTAGTTAGAAATGAAAGTTTGATTACAAATGATTCTAAAGACCCAAAAAAGAATAAAAAAGTCTTTTAGAAACAGAGTTTAGTATTGAAGCTCAAGACAAAGTCAACACTAAAAAGATTTCGATGACAATCGAAGAAGTAGATATCCGACGACGTCTTAGAACACGAACCCTGGTCTCCCGACGACGATTCCAAGCACGAACTCTAGTCTCCCGACGACGCTTCCAAGCACGAACCCTAGTCTCCCGACGACGCCAAAGGCATGAACCCAGACAAAGACCGACAACGCTTTTCCACACGAACCCAGACTAAGACCGACGACGCTTTTCCACACGAACCCAGACAAGACCGACGACGCTCTATGACACGAACCCAGCGAAATCTCACTTCTCCAAAAGCACGAATCAAAAAACAGGAAGATGAAATAACCAAAGAAATAAACAACTTCCCCCGAACACAAGCACAACAAGAAGTGGGTGAAACAACAGCTGCCTCGAGAGGAGGAGAAAGTCATGAACCTGCACACAGAAAACAAAGGGCTAGGCCTACTATAGCCGAGCAAGCGCACCAACTAACAGTGTTGGGATGGCGCAACCCTAAACGCAACACCACCAGAAGAGAAGAGACTACAAATGACCACTACAGTAGCCTCTCTTCCGTCACGTTTCGTAGATGAAAACCACCTGACGATGCTTCTTCACGCACTAAGTTAAACCCCGAGTGGTGATCGGAGATCAACTAAGCACTAAAGAGAACTGACTAGCCTTAGGAGAGGAAGCTAAACTCTCCTTCAACTCTCCTCAACGCGACGCTGCAAAGCCAATGACCAAAGGTAGAGAGGATCTCGACACAACAACACAAGAGCCATAGACGACTCCAGCGTGTCTCTGTTAAGCCGATCAGCCCCACGCGCCGCCACGAGGTGACTCTCATCAACACACGAAGATGCTAGTCGCCGCCGTCGCGCATCTCTGTAAACAGAGTCTACCTTGAGAGAGATCTAGAGCGTCTCAATAACCGCGACACCGAAGATTACCGAAAAACGCCCAGGCCACCTCACCACTCCGAGAGCGAAACCAAGAGCCGGATCCGCCGTGGAGGAACTTTGGAAGCTTCACGCGCTGTTAGATCTCGGTTATGATTGACGGCAGAGAGCAGATCTGAAGAAACCGCCGCCAAAACAACACCGCCCGAAAAGCTCCCCTGTCTCACACGAAACCGTCCTCCTCGCCGCACCACCAGAATCACCACCGTCTTCACCAAGATCCGGCCGAATCTAAAGATCTAAGGTCCAACTACCACTGGATTAGCATAACAGAGAAAGATTTCGAGGGATAAAAAGGAGGAGAATGGAAGATGAGAGAGATGAGACAACGGAAAATCCGGCTACGGCGGTGCAGGATCACCGCAGCCGGCGGAACTGCAAGCAAATCTGAGACTTTGGTTTGAGAGAAAAGAAAGAGAGAGAAAAAGAAAAACTTTTATGAGAATTTAATTTTGGTCGAGCCCACCTACTTGGTAATTTTCCACGTTTTATAGTAACAGTTTTGTAATGAAATAGCTAACCATTGCTGACCATGTTGTACAGTTGAATATGAATAGTCATTTATATGGAGTATTATATTGGCTATCAACAACATTTAAATTAAATATTATGGTCCGATTGTTTGTAATTTTTAAAAGGTTTTGGAATTTTGGATTTTGGATTTTGGTTTTTGATTTTGGTATACATTTTTGATTTTCGTAAATTTGAATGGTAATTTTATTTCGTTTTTTTTATATGTAGTATTTTAAAACTTTTTACAGTAATATAAATTTTAATTTTTGAGTTTTTGTTATAAACTAAAAAATTAAAGCACTTAATATTTTAATAAAATTAATGAGTTACTATTTTTTATTAAATAATATTTTATTGATGAAAATGTATATAGATTTATATTTTACTTTTTTATAGGCGAAAAATTAGTGTATAGATTTATTATTTAATATCATAATAATAATTTTAAAAGAACAGAGAAAAACATAATAACTTTCCTTTCGGTGAGAAAAATCCTATAAAATAGATTCATTTTAAATTTCGATTATTTTTTTTAGAAAATTTGAAAAATATTATAATTTTATAAAAAAAGATTTCACGAGATGACATCAAAAACACATGCAAAAATAAATGATTTTGAAAAACTAAAAACCATAATCTATTTCAGAATCTGTAATACAATTAAGGCCTATATTCTTTAAGCCAACACTCAACAAATTAGAATATAATTTAAGGAAAAGGGTACGATATCATTCTAGGGTAAATCAATACTATAATAACACAAGTGTTTCTCCATATGTTGACACATAAGCTTTTTTGTGTCATGAAAAATTGACACATCATTACAAAACTAAAAATGATAGACCAATCAAAATAAAACATTAATGCACATCATAACTTTTTTTAAATTATACTTAAGAATACATATATCTCATGTCTTTTCATCTCTCCTTTTACTTTATATTAACTATGTCAAAATGAAATCAATTAGATAAAGATACAATTTTCAAAATATTCACAATTTTCTAAATCTTTTTGTATTCCTATTTCTATAAAAAAAACTAGTTTTACTAAGTTTTTAATTATGTCTTATCTTCATCATCCATTTCATCTTCCAGTCTTCTAATATGTCATGACATTATTTTTTTTATTCATAATGCTTATGATATTACATAGAATATACATTATGTCCTAAGAACCGTGTTAAAATATCTTTAAATGTTGTTTATTGTTTACATGTAAGTTTTAACCTATATATAATATTTTTTGTTGGTTATGTAACAAAAACATTTAAGGAAAAAATTATTCTGATTTGAAGATCCCTGATAAAATTTAATTTAATAATTTTGAATAGATTAATACATATTTTAAAGAAAAAGTGTTTTTTAATTATTTTGAAGAAGTTTTGGTTTTTCTCCAATTTCATTATTTGAGTCTTTAGTCTAAATTTTTTATATTAATCTCAGTTAATATAATTATGAATCTTGCTAAAACAAATTAAAATAGATGAAATGCTCAATTTAGCAAATGATTCAAGTGAACAAAAACCAAAATTCTAACATGAAAATGTTCATATATTCTAGCTACATTCACCAAATTGTTAGATTTAAGATTTTGATTAACAAATTTAATTTTTTGAAGAGAATAAAGTTTAACTTTTTATGCCAATTTTTGTGGCTAAAACTTTTTAAAATTTTTTAGGAATTTTAAAGATAAAATTTTTAGTTGAAATTTTTGTTTGAAAAAGTTTTTCCATGTCAAATCAAATATTCAAATTATTAAGTGATTGTATGATACTAGGATAGTTCAAGTATCATTATGATTTTTAATAAAGATGTTTTGATATATTTAATGTTAACAAATTTACTTGAGCTATTAAACTATGAATTCAAATGAAGCTAAAAGTTAGAGAAAAATAACTATGATGGCTATATCTAAAAAAAATGTTTATGCATTAACAATTAAAAATGATTTTTGTAGTTAACTAAATTTGCAAAAGAATCTTGTGAATGTTATTTTTGTTATTATCGAATGCTAGAACAAATTTCAAAGCTTTGAAGTTTACAATATTTTATGTCATGAGTGCAAATTTTTAAGAAATTTTGTTTGCTAAAATTAATTATTTTAAAATTTTCTATATTTTACTATTTCTTTAAGTAAAATTTAGCCTACTCTTAATTATATAAAAGTAATAATTTTATTATTTATGTACATGTTATTGAAAACATATATATTAAAAGTACAACGGAATCTTTTTATATTCTATATAAATTAAATATTTACTTTTTCATTATTTCTAACTCTATGTGCGTTACTACTAAAAATGTAAGTTCAAATATTTATTTTTATATAAAAAATGATACTAGATGAGGTGAAAAAAAATGATACTAGATGAAAAAATTAGAAAATAAAATATAAAAAAATCCGCAAAGTAGTGCGGACAATAAACCTAATTTGTTTAAACACATAAAAAGCAATATTTAATTTCTTGGTGTTGTAAAAAAAAACTAATTAATATTAAGGGGTGATATTTACTATTTTACTTCCCTCTAGGGATGGTCGTTCGGATATCCATTCAAGTTCAGTTCGAGTTTATTCGGGTTTTGAATTTTTGGTCTAGAGGTTCAAAATATATTCGGATATTATGTTTTTCGGTTCGGGTTCCGTTCAGATATTTGCGGGTTCTTTTCGGTTAGATTCAGTTAACTTCTTTTCAAATTCGGGTGAACTTTGGTCTTGTATATGGATTCGAGGTTTCTCGAAAAGTATTTCGGGTATTTTGAATTTTGAGAGTAGTTGGAATCGATTCGAGTTTACTTTACGAAATATTCAATAAATACCTGAAATTACTTACGAATACATTGAAAATCCAAAAAAACTTATTAAACAACAATACCACCGATGATTTCATTTCAGTGGTATTGGAGTGCGAGGAGTGTTTTCTGATTATGTGGTGGTATTAGTCACAGGTAGGCTCTCGATTATTTTGGAAAAGTATCAGTAAAGTCGAGTTATGTTTTTTAGGATAGGTTACGTTTATCTTCTTCTTTTTGGACAGTGAATCTTTAACCTTAGTATTCTTCCGCCGCCATTTAGTTTAGTTGAATAAAAGGTTTTCCCCATTGTCTTCTTATCTGGTTTTGTAAGGCTGACCTTGTATGGGGATGCATAGTTCTAGATTTAGACTTTTTCGGAAGAAAATTATGTGGGTAGGAGTTAGATTCTTGTCCTTTGCTTCTTAGTTTCTTGGGTTTTCGCTTTGGTGAAGTTAATTCTTGTTCGCTTCTTCTATCCTTCGTTTCGTATTGGATTATAGAGTTTTTTCAGCGGCTTTCCTCCGATTTCTCTAACCTTTTTTGGCGTTTTTACCTTGGGCTTTGTTACCTTTCATGTTTTTTTTAATTCCAGGGATATGTCTGTTATCCACTGACTTATATCTCTGGAGAAATCATGTTCTCTGCCGGCTTTTGTTCATACTTATTGATGTAAGTATGACTTAGTCTGTTATTCTCTTTGGGTTTGGTTTCATTTCTTATCATTGGTTTTGTTGGTTGTAAAACTACTACTTTTTGGTTTTTTAATATTATCAGAAGACAAAAAAAAACAACATATAAACTTAAATAATTTAGGAATACCAAAAAAACTGAAACGAGTACTTGAGTTACTTTTAAATACCATTCAGAACTTCAGTGTATTTGGCTACTTATTTGAATTTCAGATTTTTTACCTCGAATTTTTAGGTATTCATTCGAGTTTGGATCAATTTCGGGTGATATATGATACGTGAACTACCTAGCCATATAATTTATCGGGTATATTTGGAGATTGATTCACATTTGAATTTCGTTTTTTCAGGTTGAATTCGATGAGTTTGGATTCGATTTTCTTTGCCCACCCTTAGCAAAAAGGAAGAAAGCCTGAGACTAAATTGTCTCTTCTTTTGACCAAACTAGTATTTGATATACGCGAAATCATATTTTGTTAATAAATTTTTGTGATAGTCAAATTTTTAAATATATGATGTTAACTTTAAGGGAAAAAAAGACATATATATTAGTATAATAATAAATTAATGTGAACCCGACCAGTATAAATTATAATTGCTTATCGTAAATGTTTTACACTTAGTATACTCTCAAAAAAAATTTAAAGTATCTTATATACAATTAATTATTTTTGATTTTTGTCAGTATAATTAATCTATAATAGACTAAAACATGTTTTTCTTTTTTATAACGTAAATTTTTAATTTGATTAATCAATTCAGATTAAATATTTTAATTTTGGTCGGTATACTTAACATCGGACTAAACATTAACTATGATTATGTATTATTTGATTATTAAGATTTATCAAACTGAACAATTAATGTATTTCTAAACATTAGCTATAATTAATGTATTTTGATTTATCTTTTCTCTATGTTTACTTGCTTTTCTTTTTGATTTTATGTATGGTGGTGTTCATATATGAGTTGTTCTGACCATCGAACGGAGAAGTGGAAAATATTTAAATCAGTTTGACTCATATGTTAATCTCATGTCATCTTCTTCCGCCAATTGGGTTATTGTTTTAGATTCTTCCACTCGGATCTTTATAAAACGATTTGCAGGGAAAAGAGAAGACTCATTATTTTCGGATTTAGTCATATTTCTGGCAACGAGTTTTCTTCACGTTCAAATAATTAACTTTGGACATGACTGTCATTAATGTTTTTCAGAAAAAACATTCAAGACTAGAATATGTAAAAACATTGTAATCTTTATGGTTTATGTCTTCTTTTTCATTTTGTAATTTGTATGTCGATTTCCAAATCAATAATAAAAAATTCTCAGCATTAAAAAAAACTATATTTGATTGAGTGTATTATGATATATTTCACATATACATTATATGTTTTTCTATGAACTTTTTTTATCATAAAATAAAATGATAACTATTACAATGGCTTAAAATATTTTTTGTCAAGATGATCTCGTAGATTTTTGTAATAGCATATCGTGAAAATTCTTTCCAAAGTTAAAGGTTAGTTTATGTACTATCCAATTAAATAGTAAAAGATATAAATTGCTCTCTCTCTCTCTCTCTCTCTCTCTCAAACACACATAGTTATCGGAACTTTGTCTTTTTGATCACATCGACGACAACGATTTAAAACGAAGAACCAGAGGAAACGCAGCGTTTTGGGAAGAAGACGAAAGCAGAACACACAAACGAAGTAACATGGCGAATCAGTCTTCCCCATCTTCTCTCTATTGTGTTTCTTTCAATCAAGATAACAGGTTTTTAGCTTCTCTTTTCCTTGGAAAGATGACAAATTCGATTCCCTTTCACTTAGATTTCCCAAAAGCTGATCGCTTTCTTGCAGTGGGTTTGCGATAAGTTCGAAAGATTCCTTCAAAATATTCGATTCTACTACAGGCAGACTCTGCTATGAACGAGGCAAGTTTTTGATCATCCCCTTAGATTCGTGATCGATTCTGCACTTCTGGGTTTTCGTCAAAAGGCCTAAACTTTTATTGTCTTTGTCCTTTTGAATCGAATCTATGTGCAATTACGATGATGGGTTTGTAAGAAAACTTGTTTTGATTAATTGGATTCTTGAGTTATGATCAAACAGTGTGTATTGAAGTTGTTTGCTTTTTGATTGATTTGTTGTTTGTAGCTGCTGGGGCTTTTGTTATTGTTGAGATGTTATATAGCTCAGATCTTCTTGCAATTGTTGGAGCTGGTGAACAGGTTTGTTGCTTGATAAGAACATTTTTATCGGTTAATCGGATTTTCGATCTTTGTAGTATATGATTTTTGGAGAATTTTCATATGTTTAAGGCTTCTCTATCCCCACGGCGTCTCTGTTTGTTCAAGACCACAACTTGTTCTCCTCTTAGGGAGTTGAACTTTTTGACCTCTATACTCGCTGTTCGGATGAACAAGAAAAGGTTTGGTTAGTTTGTTACCAAACTTTCAAACTTTTTCTCTTTGTTTGTTTCTTTTGAATAGTGAATTCATGGTGTTCTGATTTGGTTCTTACCAGGCTTGTTGTTGTGCTGCTGGAGAAAACATTCGTTTACGACTTGAATACTCTTGTTATGCTTGATACTATCGACACGGTGCCAAATCCAAAAGGTCTCGCTGGGTTTTCTCCATGTCTCGAAGCTTGCTACTTAGCAGTTCCAGCTAGTACTACGAAAGGATCTGTTTTGGTGTATAACGTCATGGAATTGCAGTCTCACAGTGAGGTTTGCTAAAAATGCTTAACCTAATTTTGCAATAGTAATTGATATCTGAGTTTTCTCGTACTAAAATCCTTACTCGATTACAGATAGATGCACATCGTTCTCCTTTAGCTGCAATTGCCCTCTCTTCAAATGGAATGTACATTGCTACAGCTTCCGAACAAGGAACTTTGATCCGAGTCCATCTTGTTTCTGAAGCAACGAAGGTGAATAGTTACTCTTTCAGTAGATGATACATCTCCTTTTTTTCTTACATTCGACTACAGGTTTTTAACCGTTTGTTTTTTATGTTTGCAGTCATATAGTTTCAGGAGAGGAACATACCCATCAATAATATATTCACTCTCTTTTGGACCGTCAACACAGCTTCCTGATATATTAATTGCAACGAGCTCTTCAGGCTCCATTCATGCCTTCTCGTTAAGTTTGGCCATAAACCAAAGGTTAGGATTAAGAATCACACTCTAACTTCCCTTATCACTATAGTGAGAGTCCTTACCGTTTTATGTCATCTCAGAAGCAAAAGGTCTGCCAGCTTTCTTGGATCGGTTCTTCCCGATAGCGTGAGTGATGCACTAGATCCAGCTCATCATCATGTTCTTCAAAATTCAGTTTTTTCCGGAATTAGAAGGTGAAATACTATTTTTCTAGACGCTACTAATGACGTAATTAGGCTATATAACCCAAGAGGTTTATCCTGTGTTGCTTGCTTGTGTTAATACAGTTACGCAGTGGTTAGAAAGGTAGACAAAGTTGAAGGAACATCATCTCCATCTCAGTTTACATCTATTAGGTAATTAAAAACGTAATCTTTTCGAATTGTGTGGTTATCTCCGAGGATATTTAAGGTCGTTTCCACGGAAAGCTTGATGATCTTTCATGTTTTTCGTCCTTTGTCAGGGCAACGATATCAGTGATTACGTATAATGGATATTTCAAGGAGTATACACTAACTATCGATGAGAAGAATGAATCTTTATGGACACTGGAACGTGAATCTCCTCTCCATAACCACTAGTTGATTACTGAGTTGATGTTTCAAACCACTCACATCGCAAAATGTATAGCAAAGGATGGATTCGGGTGTAATGGTTCGACAACACCATAACGACCACACAAACACAATGAACAAAAGAAGTCTTTGTCTTAAGAGATTTTACTGTGTACAAATTAAAGTGAACGAGAATCTCCATCTTTAACACATTCATTTAAATCAATTAGTGTAACACATCAGTACAAGAAAGGATTTGTAAAGCCTAAGATTGTTACTGTTGGTTTACATTTTGTATGGTTGAAGAAAGTTTTCTCTCCATATTATGTTAGCTAAAGGTGATCAATGTTTAGACATTCATCATGCTCTTGTTCTAAAGGCTTGCCCTTTCGAAGCTTTTCTCTCCATGTTCTCCCTCTTTTTGTGAGTTTACTCATCCTTTACACTTCTGCGAGGACCCCCACTTGAAACGTCATTTCCGGCCTCGACGTAGCCGCCCTTTCCGGCCTCGACGTAGCTGCTGCTTCCACGTACTTGAGCCATTAGCTCGTTGATAAACACATTGATGACTCGGTAGACTAAAATCACGCCCAGTGTACCTCCGAGGATGCCCTTTCCTATCTTGGAAAGGTAAGAAAGCGCGAACATGATTACACTGGCAAATTCCAAAACCGCTGCGTTTTTATCAAGGTGTTGTGGCCTTGTGAAAAACGCCGGTCACCTGTTCCATATCTACGTGGCTGTGGTCTAGATCCGGTGGTTTCTTGACTCTCTCTGGAACACCGACGAGAAATTGAGGAGACACCAGTGAAGGGTCCGGATTTTGAGAACTTCTCGATGTGAACTCGAAATTTTTGTTAACCTCGGTTCACAGTTGATTTTGCTCAAAACCTTTCTAGTTTTAGTTCTTTTTCTCTAGTTTCGGTTGGTTGGTATGGATTTGCTTGATGGTGGTTCTCTTCTATCATTCGGTGTGCTCGGTTGTAGGTAGTTGCTACCTCAGAGTCTTTGGTTTTATTGTCTTGAGGTTTGCCCTCCTTTTGTGATCCGTTCTGCTTTCATCCGTGAGAAGCAGTGGTTCTGGGTCTCGTTTTGCTCCTTTTGGTGATGTCTGTAGTGATAAAGAGATTTTCCTTTGATTTGGACAACGGGATGTGGATCTTGGTTTTTGTCGCTCTTTTTTTTTGCAAGTTATTTTGGTTCCAGTTACAAAGAAATGGAGCTCTCGGCTCATTCAGCATAGCGGCGTGGGGAAGACGATTGTCAAAATTAGTGTTTCATCATCTTCTCATGACGAACCTTCCGGTTTGAACTCATGGCTCTCTCATCCTGGAGCAATATAATGAGTGTCGAGTTTCTCATGGCTTCGTCTTCTCGGAGCAGTATAATGAGAGTATTCTCAACCCAAACAAAGTTTGCTCGTTGATGTTTCCCGTCTTTGGTGTCTTTCTTGTCATGGTTTTTGCTTATTAAGAGTTTTACTATTTGAAATGTTTTAGATTGTTTTTGTAAAGATCAAATTGTTTTTCACGTCTGTGTTTGGATTGAGGTGTTTGTTTTTCACTAGCTTTTGGTTCCAAAGGTTAGTTCATTAACTCGTCGACTTTGTTTCCGGAAAGGAAATATTTTTTGCCAGCTTTGAATTTTATTTATGTATCTTTTACATAAATAAATCCTCTAAATGGAAAGGAAAAAACACACGATCCTTTCTACTATAGTGAGGCGCAAGAGAGTTTAGAAGATCAGGAGACTGGAGTTTTCGAAGCTAATGCAAATCTGCATTCCTTGCCATCTGGTGACTTGGGCAAGAAGGTGTGCCATATCGATGGTTTGTGGCATGTCGACTCACCCTATAGTGGCTATGGGTGGGTAAGGATATAAGGCCCGAAGGTGTCAGACTGGGTTTGGAGTACATATGTTAACCAATCTCCTCGCCATATTGAGTTGGAGGCCTTATGGCTATGGATTGTTTGACATCAATGTCTATGGTGGACTATGTCTTTGCGACACATTGCATGCAATTGACCTTCATGGTGTCGAATCTAGAGCAGTGACCTTCATTTTTTATCCAGCTTTTAGCATTTTCTATATTTCTCGAAATTTTAATGTTACCACAGACGCCCTAGTTAAAAAGACAAGAGTAAAAAAATTATGTTTGTACTCATATAAACACCACAGTTGCTACATACCCACTAACAGAAAGTGGATGACCGGAACTTAGTTTTTGTTGACAAAAAAGAAATTAAGATGAAGTGATTGGCTAACTTCATTTGTTTTTTTCTAGACTTTATATGATTTTTTTGTCAACCGGCTTATATGATTGGCTAAAACGCATTTTGTCTTTTACCAGATCATTGTGTCGCGTTTTGTTTTGCCGACTCAGAGCATCTCTAATGTATGTCTCTATATTTTCCTCTATAAGATTTGCTCCAATGTATGTCTCTATAATAGACTCTAAAATATATTTAGAGACAAAAATAGCATTCTTCTATATTTTCTCTTAAAAATAGAGAAACTCTATTATAGACACATTCATTGGAGCAAATCTATCTCTATAATAGAATTCCTCTATTTTAAAGAAAAATATAGAGATAAATATAGAGTAGGTGGGAAATGGTCCCAATTATATTTAATAATAATAAAAAAGAAACACAGTATGGGGTAGGTGAGAAAGAGACATGTTTGCATTTGCAAAATTTTAAACCTGACATGGAAACGTGGATGTATACGCAAATGCAACCAATAACCATTAAGATCCATGATTCATCTACCCCATGTAGATCAAAAACTAAACTAAAAAAAACTCTATTTAATGTTCCAAAGAACATTATAGTATTAAAGCATATACTAGTATCATTCAACTCCTATATATTACTACAAAAAATAATTTGTTATTGAGGGAGTCAAGTTGAAAAAAATAATCAAATACAGACCGTGAGATCATCATGAGGGATTCAAGTATCTCCCACGTGTAATGAACATTTGTGCTTGGTCCACACACGCACCATCGAGAAGCTCCATCTTTAGAATTTTATAGCATTATTTACAATTTCTGTTTCTTGAAATGTGTGATCTTGTTAGAAAAATTAGGTCATATGACCAAACAAAAACATTTCATTTTCTTGTTTTTTTTTCTCTTCCCTTAAATTATTTTGTTTTTTTTTGGTTTAAGAGGGTTATTTCTTAGCTAGTACTCTCTATTTTATATGTTGTTAAAATTTTTCACCTATTAAAAAGTGTTTAAATTTTCTCTTTTATCCCTATTTAACACACTATTTTGTTTGATTTATGTATTAAATAAGCTAAAAAAATAAAGACAAAACTGAAAATTTTGTCAAACAAAAATTTGACTAATTTTGGTATTGAAAATATAAAACGTTATTTAAACTAAAATAAAATTATAGTCTAGAACGACATTTAAAACACAAAAGAGGGAGTAATGGTTTTTAGGTTATATTGTTAATTGATATTTTTAGTATTTTTGAAATTCACTTTTTTATCTCTTGTTAAATAACTTTTGGACTTTTAAAAATCATTTATATATATATTTATATATTATTACTAATATTATATATATATATGCGTATATTATAATATCAAGACATTGCTTATTGATTTTCAAAGTCAACTCTTCTTAATAAAGGAAATGATCTTAAAATTATTACCATGATCTGGAAAACAACTATGCATTTCAACATAACAATTATTTAGAGCATGATACACACAACACTTAAATAAGTCTTAACAGAAAATAAAACACACGTGTCTTGATATTAACAACTATTATTAATAATAATCACGTCTCTATCTATCTCTTAAGTCGTAACAGCTAATCTTTCTTCTTCGCTATCTCCGTTTTTTTTGGGTCTCTTCTCTCTCTTATCCAGAAAGATATCAATCACATTTACATCAAACTTTTCTTCATCTTTCACGTTTTTCTCTTCTACCCAATTCTCATTCTGATCTGTTTTCTCATAATTCATTTCAAAGTTTTCGTTTTTGTCTTTCCTCTCTGTAACCCAATCGACAAAGTTTTCTCCTTTTTTCTCGGGAATCACAGATTTTCCCAGGAAAATTCTAAAAAACTTAAACTGTTCTTAGTTTAAAGGTGAATCTTCATCAATTTTTTTGTTCTTAATTGATAGTGAGGCTTTTATATCAAAACTCTTCTTCTTCTTCTTGTTTTGGTTTCAGCAGCTGATTCTGCAAATTCAGAGTTTGGCATTGATCTGTAGATGAGACCAATCGTTAGAACATCGTCTCTAAATAGAATTAGATGGGCTCTGAGGAATAATCAAGAACGCACTTTCTACTTGAAAAGCCACAAACTTTTGACCGGTTTCGATCAAAACCAAGCTCTGGTGAACACAAACACTAATCATCACTCAACTTTGTATTCGAGGTTAAGTTTCTCGAGAGGCTTATCAGCAGAAGCAGTAGAAGCAGCAGCAACATCAGCAGCTGATCCTGTTAGGCTCACTCTCTCAGGTTTTGTTTTGATTCCAATCTTATGAAAGGATCTTCTTTTTTTTGTTTGGAGAATGATTTTTTGTAATTTGAAAACATCAGATGTGAGTAGAACAGGACCTCTTGTTGAGTATGAGAGAAGAATCAATGATGGTGAGCTCATGACTGGTGATATCTGTCAAGTATGAATCAAAAAGTTTACTCCTTTTTTAATACTTCATTTGTTGAATTGTGTTACTTGCGGCTTAAGGTTTTGTTTGAAATGTTTGTAGCTTAGTGCATTGAGAGAGCTTCAGAGACTACATGATGAGCTTGTGGAATCAGTAGATACATGTCGTTTAGATCGGTACAACACTTCTGATAAATCATCTAGGTGAATCTTATATTCTCTTAACATTTGAGTCTTTTTTTTCTTCTGCAAGATTGAGAACAGAAGTCTCACGATAAAACCCGTCTTTGTTTGTGAATCAGAAGCCGATGGTTCTGGTCTAGGCTAATGCCGCAATCTTCTTACTCGCCTGTCAAAGGATTATACCTCTATGGAGGTGTAGGCACAGGAAAAACCATGTTGATGGACTTATTCTTTGATCAATTGTGAGTGTTTATGATTAAATCCTTATCTCTGTTGATCGCTTATTGCGGTCTCATGACCTTCTCTTGTTTCATTAGGCCTAGCACTTGGAAGAAACAGAGGATACATTTCCATGATTTCATGTTGACTGTTCATAGTCGGTTACAAGTACGGTTTTCTCTCTCGGTTTTTAGCAGAAAGCTTTAGCCTTTTGAGGTACACGTTTGATTTCGTGTCAAAAATGTTTGCAGAAGCACAAGGGTTTATCGGATCCACTTGAAGTTGTTGCCCAAGAGATAGCTCATGATGCCATCTTATTATGTCTAGATGAGTTCATGGTATCTACTTTTATATTTATTATGCTCTTGAAAGTGATTATCTTTGGTTCAACCTATCTTGAGTTTCGGCTTTTCGGCTTTTGTTTCTATTTTCATAGGTAACTGATGTTGCAGATGCTCTGATACTTAACCGACTTTTCGGACATCTCTTCAGCAATGGCATCGTAAGTGTGATCTTTAATTACATTTCTCTGCTACAATCCTCTCAGCTCAACTTGGATTAAACTGACTTCTATTGACGTTTGCGAGAAAATGGATTAAATGTAGATTCTTGTTGCCACTTCGAATCGGAATCCTGATAAACTCTATGAAGGAGGATTGCAGAGAGATCTCTTCCTACCTTTCATTGCCTCATTGAAGGTATCTCCGCTGCTTCCATTAATCCATTTTCAATTTCTTTTTTTGTTTCTTCTCGATTGTCATAGATAGTCCATTTTCGCAGGAACGGAATGTGGTTCATGAGATCGGCTCATCTGTTGATTACCGGAAACTAACTTCGGTACTGCTCTTGAAATCCATCTAAAAAACTCTCTAGGTTGGCTTCAAGCCGAAACAGAGTTCAATAACCGGCATGCTTCTTTATGCAGGCCGAGCAAGGATTCTATTTCATCGGTAAAGATATCTCAATCCTTTTGAAACAGAAGTTCCAACAATTGATAGGAGACAATGTTGTTGCGCGTCCACAGGTAGTCGAAGTGGTGATGGGAAGAAAATTACAGGTACACACTAGACTGTGTTACCCCGACATTACTTCTTCTGTGTCGGTATGAGTTCTTCATGAAACCAATGCTCTGCTTCGTGACAGGTTCCATTAGGTGTTAATGGGTGTGCATACTTTCCTTTTGAAGAGTTATGCGACCGACCTCTTGGAGCTGCGGATTACTTCGGATTGTTCAGTAAGTTACTCCGCTTTGGCTGTCTCTCATCTGCAAATCTTGTCTCAAACCGCTTCTTCTTCTTCCTAATGTTGCAGAGACGTTCCATACTCTTGCACTAGAAGGAATACCAGTTTTCGGGCTTCATAACCGGACTGCTGCGTATAGATTTGTCACGCTTGTCGATGTATGCAATGCTCGATCCCCTCTCTTTCTCTCTAAAATGGCACGGCTAAACCATCGATCAATGCTAATACGGTTTCGTAAGAGTTGCAGGTGATGTATGAGAACAGAGCAAGGTTGTTGTGTACAGCTGAAGCAAGCCCTCAAGAACTGTTGGAAAAGATTGTAACAATCTCAGAGGCTAAATCAATGGCTCCAAGAACGTCTTCAAGATCAAGAAAGAACGATGTTTCCGAGCTCTGCGTGGACAACGAGCTAGGTTTCGCTAAAGATAGAACCATTAGTAGGTAATGTAACTAAAAGTCTCTGTGAGATAATAACCTAAAAGCATTATACAATTTTGCTCATCAAGTGAAAACTGTTTATATTATGCGCAGATTAACAGAAATGAACAGCAAAGAGTACTTGGAGCAACATGCCATAACACATAACCTATAAAAACATCAAAAACCACATACATGATCCTCTGGCTCTTACTGGATTCAATTGAATCCTATAATTAACTTGTTTGTATTTTCTGTATCATGTGCTAAGGGGCGAGTTTTATCCATTGTTGTGATATTGAATCTTGAATTTACACAGCTATAATAAACTCCAAATAAAGGATGCATCAATAGCATAACACAATGGAATAGTAACTAGATTGTTGCTTAACATTTAAGTGGTAGAAGCAGAACATCAAGACCATTATGACTAGTTTTGGAAAGAAACAGAGTAGGAGCCAGTGTTGGGGTCTTTAACAGCCTTGAAGTTGTCCACACTCATCCCAAATCTACCCAAAATCGAGTTTCCCATCTCCTTCAGCTTAGCTACAAACACAGAACATATTTGAGAATCACACTTGATTGCTGATTGCAAAAAGATATAAATGTTTACGATGGAATACTATGAGCACTTACTTATAGCCTCTTCTTTCATCTTTTCTCGCTTCTCGGCAGCAAGAGGTTCAAGGCGTCGAATCCCTTTCCTTGCTTGATCATTTGAAGGATCAAGTTCTAAGATCTTCTTCAAGTCTGCATACGAGAAGCAAGACATTAAACGAGTACTAGACTACTAGTACTAACATAATTATCTTGCATATAAAAAGATAAACACTCATGAACTCACCGGTGACAGCTTCTTCAAAGTGTTCAAGCTTCTCGTGTGCTTCTGCCCTTCGAACCAAGGCCTTAGTGTAGGTAGGATTTAGCTCTAATGCCTTTGTGCATTCCTTGACTGTTTCTCCATATTTACCCTGAGAAACATTTCAGAGAAATCTCGAGTAACTATCAATAACTACACCCATCTTGATATCTAAACTTAAGACACCAAGAAGTCATTTTAATAACCGCGTGCATACCAATTTGAGGAAGCATACACCTCTGTTTAAATGGCATATGGATCGAAGCTCTACGGACTCAGGAAGCTCCTGAACAAGCTCTAAAGCAATCACATACTTTGACAACGCTTCCTCGTAAAGGCCATTTACGAACAATTTGTTTCCTTCCACTTTAGCATCATTTGCTTCTGCCATTGCTTTCTCCTTCTATATAAGAAAGACAAATTCAAATATTCATCAAAGCTAGCTTAAAGCATTCTCTACTAATTTCATCTAGAAAGTCCAAAATTTTACAGGAAAGTTCCATTTTTTCTCAGGAAACTAAAGCTCTGTGAAGAGAATTCGAAGCGAATCCATAAACCCAGAACTTTAAAACACTAAAGAAGAAGATAAACTCGTTTCTTGTTCAATTCACCTGGTTCGATTCGTCTTCAACAATGGCTTCTCCTTCTCTCATTAGCTCAATCTGCTCTTCCTTCTTCTCCGTTTTATCAGTCTGATTCGGTTCCTCTTGGCTCGTTACAGCGTCGTTGTTGATTTCATCATCTTCTTCATCGCTAATTTCCCGTTCACTAGCGGTCTCGAATCCGTCGGAATCATCACCGTCGACTTGTTTCGCCTCCGTCGCAGCCATTTGCGGTGAGGATAAAGACGATCGCTTTGGTTCTTCTTTGATGGGGATCTCTTCCTCACTCTCACTTGACTCGATCAGCACCATCTTTCGGTTTAGAGTTCTTCGAGAGTTTGCAGAAAAAGTTTCGGACTTCGTCGATCGCTGATCAGAATCAAAGCACGGAAGACGAAGGTTCAAGATACTCCGAGTAAAACGGCGACGTGTTATTAGATTTGATTAAAGGTTATTTATTGGGCCTGATTTGGGCAATCTCAGACCCAGTCTTGGCCCATCTATATTTATTTTTCAATTTCATAGTCTGCGAATTGTGGAAGAGTATGGAACATAACCATGTTTTTTATTTCTTTTAAAACGCAGAGAGCGGTGGGGTGGGCACGGATCGGGTACCCTTGATTTTTGGTGTATCCGCTACCCGATCCGACCTTTACGGGTAATAGATTTTTAGTACCCGTATCCGATCCGCAAAAAAGGGATACCCGGAAAAACGGGTTCCCTCTAAAAATATGAATACCCGACTTGTTACTCGACTCGACTTGTTACCCGGAAAAAATGTATCCGAAAGAACGAAAAATCCTTTAAAATTCAAATATTATATTTTGTTTCATATTTTAACATTTAAATACTTATATAATCATATTTTTTCTTAAATATTCAACCAAATACAAAATTATTCTAACAAAAAAATTAAAAATTTTCTAAATTACAAAGTTATATTTAAATATTACATATATTAAAAATATAATTCAAGTCTCATATAAAATAAATATTATTGTTTCTTCTAAAGTAATATTTTATATATGATTATACATAATTATTATGGTAGACAATTATATAATATATAAATAACTAAAAAACGGATATTAACGGGTCGGGTACGAAGACGGATAGTTAAAAAATAAATGATACCCGATACCCGACCCTTACCCGCGGGTAATAGAAATATGATACCCTTTACCCGACCCGAAAGCCGCGGGTATCCTTTTTTCGAGTCGGGTACGAGACGGGTCGCGGGTCGAAGACGGGTAACGGCTATTAGTGCCCAGCCCTAGATGGACTTATTCGATGGTGCTTCATTGATATGTGACGGCTGGTTCGAGGACTTGGATAGTCATGATGCCTTTAAAGTAGATATGGTCTCGATGATCTCAAACCGGAAATATTGCGGAGGTGTATGGGGTAATCGATACGTGATAGATTTAGTTGTTTTGGTGGACGTTTTTAGGATTAGGTTGCAAGGGAAAAATTGATGGTTTTAGGTCTTAATTGTGTTGTCGTTTATCTCGAGGAAATGTCGGTCATGTCATGTTGATTTGGTTTAGGATATTTTTCGATGGCTCCTCTATTAGGTCGTTGAATATATAAATTAGTACTTTCCATCGCAATGTAGTTTAGATGAATAATAGGTTTCTTCCGTTGTCTTTTTTGATTTGTTCTGGTAAGACTAACATTGGGTTGGAATGCATAGTTCTAGATTTAAACTCGGAAGAAGATTAGATGGATATGATGTAGATTCTAGTTCATTAGTTTTTATTCGTATCAATGACGGTAAATCATTCGCCGTTTCATCATTCCTAGACTTTCTTCAATTTGCGGTTGTAGGTCTCCTCAACAGCATTTCTCCGACTTCATCGTTTTGCCTCGAGAAATTCTTTTATGGTCATTGTATATTCATCATGTGTTTCTTTTTTACTGTTTTGTGGCTTTTGTTACTCTTTTGTATAACTTTTAGATATAAAGATTTATCAGTTATCCGTTGGCTTTTAGTTTTGAATAAATTTATTTTTTCTCGGCTTATGTACTATATCTTATGAATTTTAATGAAATCTTTGAGACGGAAAAAACATGTTTTTTTTATTAAGGCTGGACATGTTGCTCGAATCCGAAAATTCATATCGAATTCGATCCAAATCCAAAAATGAACAAATATGCAAAAATATCTAATCAATTTTTTTTTTTTGCTATTGTTTTAAGTTTTACTCTAACCAAAACATATAACCGAAAATCCAAAAACCTTGAATTGAACTTGAAACACCTAAAAAGTCTCACGCCAAACCCGAATTTGAAGCTCGGAAAACTAAACAAATTTAAAAAATCGAAAAACCTCGAAAAACACGAACCTAAATTCAAAAAACTAGAAAATTTATGAATCCAAAAAATATAGGTTATACTCGGGTTTCATAAGTTTCTTAAATTCGGTTGGAACACGAAAAACTAAACTGAACCTGATCCGAACTTTTCAAACCCCCCCCCCAAAAAAAAATTTTAGAGGGCTAGAGTTCGAAATCCGAACTCGAATGGGACCCCAAACGCCTAGCCTTAATTATATTTTCGGTTCAAAACATAAATATATTCTCTGAACCTCAATTTATTTTTTAATCATAAATCTATAATTTCTAAATTCTTTATTTATGTTTCTTAAAGAATGGTGATTATGTCGTAATAGTATACATTATGCAAGGTGAAAAAAAATGTTAGAATAGTATATATTTTCGGTTCGATTATTTGGTCGTAAATTAGGAAAGTTCAAAACTTTAATGACAAAAAGTTCACTAATTTTGTCATTTTCTTTTCAGAAAGTGCTATGATTTTCTATTTGTAGGTGATTTTAATGTTTTTATTCATTATTTGAGAACAATATATAACTCCTAAGTAAAACTAATAATCTTTTAATGATCCAATATTTGCGTATGGTGCATATGTGTTCAAGCTTCAAACACAATCTTTTTACGAAAAGTATTTTACTATTATTGCACAATCATAGGAAACATCCCTTTAAAAGGTTCGTATACGCAACAACTCTCTCGTCGAATTTTATGTTTAACAAAAAACAGAAAGCATTCACATTATGCCCATGATGAAAAAAAAGACTCATATATTAATATATTATATAATCAAATGAAATATAATTATTTTTTTTTTAAAATAGTTCACGATCAACACATGTTACTATGAGAAGATCAATATACAAAATTCTAACGTAATTTTTTTTTTGTATAAACTCCTCATTTTCAATTAAAATAATATGAATCTCTTTGTTCAACAAGCAGAGCCAGCTTCAACCAACTTGCTTAATTTATTGTTCCTCAATCTTTCTTCGTAAACTTCACTTCCTTGCATCTCATTCTCATACCTACATCACATATAATATATATACACATTTAATACTAAAGTAAGTTGCATAAATCAAAAAGGAAACAACTAAAAGAAGATAAATAGGATTGAAAAATTTATATGTACCTTTGTGGCATAGGTATTAAAGGAGACAAACTCTCAACAAGCTTAAGAGCTTCTTCTTCTGTGTTGACAATTTGGTTGAAGCAAAAGTATCTACCACAAGCTGAAACATCCTCCATTGCTCTTATATGAACATCCGCTAAAAACTTAACGTCTACATACGCCAACACACCATTCTCATACATTTGTGCAGCTCCTGTTTAAATAATCTCCATTACATCAACTTCTAATCCAAGCACATACATGCATACTTAAAGAAGCGGCGTAAAGAATCACTTCTTCAAATAATCTCTTTGGCATCGTTTATATGTGTATGTTATTTAACCAGGAGCTTATGTAATAATTTGTATATATTTGCTTATTTAATGCATATCTATAAAAAATAATTTGTATTCGATTTTGTGACACTGCTTGTACTTCGGTAATTTAATAAAAAAATTATTTAAACGGATGAAAGGTAGCCACCGTTTTATTAAAAAATGTGCAAGTGTTGAATTGGTAAACATTTATAACAAAAATAAAAAATAATGATGGTACTATGGTTAGATCTTATAATTACTCTAAATTTAAAATCATAATTCAACAAAATGGAAATTTTCATTTTTGAAAATTTTTCTAAAAACATTTTTATAAGATTTCCTATGTATATTTTGGATTTAGAAATTGTAGAGAACTTCTAAATATGAACATAATTAATTAATATGTAACAAATAGATTGATTGTGTGTGTGTGTGTGTGTTATGTACCTTTGAGGTAGGACATGGTGGGTCTAGGGTTGTGTTGTGCGACCGATGGTCCGACGACAAGACCTGGATTGATAGAGACCATGTTGAGTCTACGGTCCATGGCTAGTGCCCAAGCTGCTTTCTCCGACAACATCTTTGCCAAAGCGTGCCATAACTACACACATACACAATTTGTTTGCACGTGAGTTTAAGCTTAGGCGTATGAAAAAAAAACCTAACTAACAAAAAAAAAAGAGTAAAATCTTAAATGTAACAACTAGAAAAATAACATTAAAAAGTATTGAAAATAGTATTCTGATTTTGACTTTTTTGGTTGACTGTTCGATTCGATGTCATACAGCTATACACGTTAAATATTGTCTCCGAATAATTCGGTACAGAAGTTAGATAAGTTCATTTATGACAATCATAATAAATACTATAAAAGTAAACATGCCACCCTCTAAAACTGTGATGATAATTATAAAAATACTATATACTAAATCATCTGTATCTAATTATTCAAAAATTCAAAATTATGCCTTTTTGTTTTTCCCAAAGGCAACTATATAATAGAATCAAGAGTTGTGCATTGAATTTACTGAGTCATGGATTTGTATATATTCAATTAATCTGCCCCCCTTATGAATTTTCTATGTCACCCAATTAAATTATTCGAGATAATGTGACAATACATTTGATGAAGACCCAACTTTAACAATAAAAATATATAACACCCTGTATTTCATATATATATATAGTCAATTTTTCAATTTAGTATGAGTCAATTTTTGTGTATATATATATATATATACAAATTTCATAGTATTTGAAATTTCAATTTTTTATACAATTGACTTCCTAATTATATGTATACTAATAATATACTGCAATAATTTGAACTAGGTAATATTTAAAAAAATGTCAAAAATTGTCTGTCCAAATTTTTTTTTGATCGAACTAAATTTGTTGTCAATTAGTTCACCAAATTTCACTTAAAATAAATAATGATGAAGCTTAAGTTCATATTTTAAAAAAGAAAAAAAAAAGAGAGTGATGGAAAAAAATAGAAACCTTCTTGTTGCGACAGAAGTCTTGATCACTCCAACACTTCTCATCAACATCTTTCTGAGTTCCAATGTTATCTCTCCAAATTGAAGCTGTTAACGAAGAAGAAAACACAATCTTCTCAATACTCTCTGTTCTTGCACATGCTTCAACCACATTGATGGCTCCTCTCACTTCCAAATCCACCTCCTTCTCCTATACATTATGATGATAATAAACTCACACAAATTACTACAATCAAGAATCTACACAAAAGACATATAAAGATGATTGAATTATGAAGTTACTTACATCGTAACCTTCTTGACTATCTAAGCAACAGAAGACAGCGTTACATGTCTTGAGAGAAACAAGTATGCTTTGATAATCCAAGACATCTACATCGTACACTACAAGTCTTTCTTCCGTTGATTCCATCTCTCTGATTATCTCTTCAATCTCACTCTCCCCTAATCATCAAACACATAAACAATCGAATCAAATAACCGACAAAGACTTCTTTTTTCCACAAACCCTTTTGCTCATTTGACAAAAATGGTTAAGTTTTGATTGTTCTTGGACGTAGAAAGATACCATTTTTACGAATAGCTGCATGAACAGAGTATCCTCTGTTAAGCAACTTCTTGAGAATCCAGAAACCAACATAAGTAGAAGCATCAAGAACGCAGCAACAAGAGGTAGACTTCTCGTGATCCATTTGTTTCTTCTTGTGATTATCTAAAAAGAGAATATAATAGGAAGCTTGTGTTGTGTATTATGTTTGTTTGTGAAGATGGTTTAGAGAGAAATGAGAAGAGAGAAGTATTAATAGGAGAAAGTTGGGTGAACTATTTTTCTGTTGTACGTTCCCAGCTACTCATCTTTTATTTATTGTCTCATTTTTTTATTATTTTACACAATAAAAAAATATTTAGAAAACTAACTCAGAAAAAAATTTGGACAAAAAAAAGTTAATTAAAAAATTAAGAGATTTTTTTTTTTACTTTTTAATCAAGTTGTTGAAAATTGGGAAAAAAATAACTAGATTTGTTTCCTAAATATACTTTTCTTTTTGCAATTGAGTCCAATTTCCTTAATTAATAGTAGTATATTAGTATAAGTATTTTTTTTAATTATTTTTAACGACTATAAGTATTTTTTAATTAATGTTCTCATATCATTGTAAGTCTCTAACCATCTTGATTAATTACTTGGTTATCCAAATATCCACAAGTCAAATCCCAATTGGCTTTTTGTTTCCGTGTTGATAATTTTGGGAAAGTGTGTCTTCTTCTGGAAACATTCTGAAATGAGTACTCCCCGCTTATTTATTTTAATAAAAAGAAATACATAGATTTTTTCATGTGTTATTTTTTAAAATAAACATATTTTAAAATTTTTATTAAATGTATCAAAGAAATTAAAATAACTATAATTATTCATTTACATATTCCAACAAACATATTAGAATATTTTAATATCCTTTTCACTTAATCAATATCAAAATTGTAGACCAACCCAATTTAATATCATCAATTTTCAGCAAATTTAAATATAGTTTGTTTTCAAATTCAAAATAAATCCATAACTTGTAAAATAATTATATTACAATATTATTATTTTTAAACAAAATTTGCCCAAAAATTCAAAAAAATTATAAAGTGATTAAATTTAGAAAAATCTATAAAAATTTATAAATAATTTATATAAACTATTAAAATTTAAGTTTAGTCATCTGATGTTTTTTTAAATACTCTAAAGGGTTTTGTTTCACGGTATTTCGGGAATTGGGTATTATTCGAATTGAACCCATACGAGTATCTGAGGAAATCTGAAAGTTAGAAAATATCAAATCTAAACTGAACCCATAATTCGATATAACTGAAAATTCTAAAAGTTTTGAACCTGAACCCGAATTCGTAACTCAAAATAACCGAAAATTATAAACCCGATACTCAAAAAATCTAAACATGATTAATAATATATAACATTATTATAAAAAACCTGCGCGGCACGGATCAAAACTCTAGTATCAAATTCATCAATAATTTGAAACTCTACCTATTTCAATTTAAATGATGTTCTACAGATTTTTTTAATTTCATGATTTTTAAAATTCTTATGCAAAAATCTAAAATTATTTGGTTTTTATTGTTTATATTTTTGTATAAATTTTTATTTATTTTATGAAGTGGTGATAGTTAATAAGATTTTTATGTAAACAATAAAGTTTTATGAAAGTTTATAGTTTTAATATAAGTGATGTTCGAAGAGTATTCTTTTTTTTTTTGCTTAAACGATGTTTTCACAATTCTATATACAAATTCTCTGTTATTTGATGTTTGTGAACGTTAATATTTGCAGTTTTATTTTCTTTTGTTAAATTAGCTATAATTAATGTTATTTTTATAGAAAAAATAGATAAACTGAATAAAAGTTAATTGAATCTTCAATGTATAACGACCTTAAACATCACTAGTTATAAAACATGATAAGTACGATTCTAATACTAATTTTATTTACTTACAAAGTGCACTAAATTTTCTTTTAATAAAACTAAGTATATAATAACTAAAAACACTCGGTCAATAAATAATGGGAGACTTACAAAAATACACTTTTGTATTGTCTGTTTTTCAAAA
>OVAN01004282.1:0-26265 GCA_900406275.1 Anastatica hierochuntica
ACAACCTTTTTACAGACTGCCACCAGTATACATTACTGGTGTTTGAGGAGTAACTGAACCACTCCTGGTCCAATTTACCCAACACTTAGTCGAATTTCCAAACCTTTCCTTCGAACCTTATGCATCTTTTCATAGACTAAGTCCTTTCCAATGAAATCTTCCCTTTTATAAACTAACCTCTTAGCTTTTGATCATTTCTGGACTTAAGTGTTCGGATTTCCGAACGCGGGTGTTACACCTAGCCTCATCCCAACCCACATTTACAAGGACCTGCGGAAACAACAATATTTCCCCACCTATGGCCTAGCAACAACAATCCACACCCACGACTTATTTGTATCGTCATCTCCCTGTTGTAACCTAAATTTTGTTCATAGCTGCAAACGGCCTCCTTTTTGAATCCCACCCACCTCCCTATTTTCCCTTAAATATATTTAATTTGGCATTAAATAATCTATTTAACACCCACGATGACCACCCATCAGACGTTATGACTCTTCTCACATAGCTTATAAAGACACTCGGTACCCACCAACCCTCACATCCAGTTCACCATAGAGACTATGGACGCTCAGGACGACAACCACCACCGTGAAGCAGCCTGTGAACACAAATTGAAAACTCAATTTCATTACCGATATCAAAGGTTTGTACTTTCTTCTACAAAGATGAATTAATGATTTTTCTTTAATTTTTTTCTTGATAGAGGTTAGTTAACCCTATGCAGATGCTCCTTGAAATTAGAGTTCTAACTACATGGATTTACCAGAAGACGAGGAGGAGACAAAAAGAGGAGGAGAAGACGATAACTGTGAGGGAAGAAAAATGTGAAGTTTCTATGGTTCCTTTAAAGTGTGGTCAATAAACTATTGCATAATTGAATTGTTTTCTGCTGCATCTTAGAGATGTACGATCTGTGAATCTTTTCACATCATTATTTTTAATTAATTTTATTCGTTTCATTTGGTTCTTTAATGAAACTAAAATATATGAGCATGATAAACACATATGATATAAGATCACTTCATGATGTAAGACATTTGCAATACTTCTAGGGTGAAAACTTTTAATTGATGAATCACTTGCTAACTTTAATTTAATATGGATGAACATTCAAAATAATTCTTCTTGTGCTTCACTTTTTGAAGCTGTCAGCCATATCATCTGGCGTGTCTATCAGAAAGTGATATGGTGAACATGAGAGGAGCTTCTGTAGAGTAGTCATGATAGAGTTACAAGCAGGGTCTGGTTCGTCATCTCTTCATCTAACTAATCAAAATAGCCTATGCTAACCATATTCCAAGTGGATGGAGTTGAATCAGAATAATGAAACGGAAGAGTATAATCAAAAACATAGTTGTTGGTTAAGAAATTCATGCAAGCTAGCTGATGATAAAGCTATTAGCTTACAGAGGAGAGCATTGATTTAGCCATGGATCTGTAGAAGATGTTTGAAAGAGGAACAAAGGTTGAGGAAGACTAGGTATTGGTGTTTCTTGGATTTGAAGATATTCAGTGAATGACAAATTACTTCTGGATTTGCAAGTAGAAAGGTCAACAAAATATAGAAAATTACACTATGGATTTGTGAGGGTGTCGTAGGTTCTGATTGTGAGGACCAATCTCTAGGACAACAATACTGATCAGAGTTTTGTTTCAATTTCAAGCTCTGATCATGAACACCCCCTCCACGATGTTAACATCCATAACATATCTGAACATCAAAACTCTTTGATGATTTGATACCCAGATTGCCTCGTGAAAGTCCATGAGTCACACAATCATTGTAAGATGAAGATTATGCAGACCATGATTAGTTGGTTACGGCTGTGAGTCCAAGATGATATTCATTAAAACTAAATGCTTTCTTTTATTAAATACAATGGAACATGGAGGTTGTAATTAATACGAATTTGAATATGAATCTGAAACAAGCTGAGTTTCTAAAGCAAAATCTTCCATCGTTCGTAGGAATCTTTTTTGCTTTTTTTTTTATAGCAAATCCTTTGCCCAACATCAAACAAATCTCCCATCTTCATTTTCTGTCTCAAACCGTTGCGTACGTCAAAGAATCGCCTGCAACACATCAGATTGCAACACCAAAGTAAAAGGATAATACATGATAGAATCTGAGTTGGGCTACATTTTTTCAGTGTGGAGCTCTATACTCCTTCAAATGAATCAACCGAGACATCCTAGAGTCAGCAAACTATGTCTCTAAACAATCATTTTCAAATGAATCTGAATTAATTCTAAAGTCCATTATATCATATACTTTTACATTAATTATTAAAGCACATCAAAATAAAATAAAAAGCTTATAAACAGATATTATCAACGAAATTTGAACAACAAAAAATATTACGAAAAACAAATATTATCAAAATTAAAGAAAGACTTACAAAAAATAATCTTAGAGTAATAGAAATAAAATATATGGTTTTATAAACTAGGGGTGGCCTCAGGTGGGCAAAAGAAATGAGAATCGAAGAACCGAACCGGAAAAAAGCGAACTGAGTCGAACCGAAAAATGTTAAGTACTGGAACGGATCCTAATCTATTAGAACCGAAGAACCAAAACCGAAACCGAACTAAGAATCGAATGAGTATCCGAAATACCTGGAAATATAATTATAAATACAAAAATATATGTTATACTTATGCCCCAAAATAACTACGGTATCCATAATAAAAAAAGAATATTTAACTACTTTTATTATATTTATGAAAATAAATTACTTTTTACATGATTAAACCAAATTTTAATAAAATTTAATTAGCCTTTATTTTTAATCTCGGATGATTCAGGTAAATACTCAAACCGAACATGTACACAGTAGAAAAATTCAGTTAAAAAGAGTTAAACAACAAAACATAAACCCAAGAAAAGAAAACATAGAGATTTGATGTGTAAAAATAAGGCTAGAATAAAAAAAAGCATAATTAACACCTATCCGCAATTCACATTCTCCACTATTCAATATTCCTGCATATAATTTATAGAAACCAAATGAAATAAAGCGATAAAATCTGAATTTTTGTAGCCAAATTTTAGTAACACTCTTTAAAATAACAAAATATATACCACATAATTCGTACTAAGCATTTCACTAACACTCATTCTCTTTAACTCTCACTCTATACACGTAAGCATTTCACTAACACTCTTATAAAGTGCCACGTCAGATGATAATCTCTTATGCTGCCACATAATGAAGCTTAAAGGATTTAAGTCAGGTCCACCAAAAACTTATCTACGTCGAGTCACTTTACCTTCCAACCTCTGCCTTTATGCCTTCTTCCATTTCAAACGTAAATCCCCATTACAACTGCCATCAAACCAATTTGGCGCTACCAATGACCCCTGAACGGTTAGGATGACGTATCCACACCTCTTTAGCGGTTATCATCCCCCATCTTATAAAGCTCTCCACTTTCACAGTACCAATACTCTACCTTTCATAGCCGTGAGAGACGATGACAGACGATGTTGCAAAGCCTGTGACAGGTTTCAATATCAATGTCCTTCTATCTGCTTAGGAAGCTATGCACTTATGCAGTACAAAGAGACTCCGAAGATAGCTCTACATGCATCAAGAGAACCGACAACAATGGACGTTCGTTCGTCATCTTAGGTATACATAAATGAATCTCTTTATAATCATTTGACTGTGTGATTTATGGTTCCTATGTTTGAAATGTGATTTGAGTTATTGTGGATCATTTTCGGTGACTAAAGAGGACATTAGCAAATCAGTAAAACTAGATTGCCGAACTATTTGCTTCAAGTCAGGGTGACGTTTATCACCGGCGGTTAAACCACTCCGAGACATTTGCAGATCAATTGGTGACAACTTGTCCTGTGGGAAGGTTGTTAAAGGGTGAGGTCATGGGTTCGAGTAACGCCAAACGCGGATGCTTGGGTTAAAAGGGAACGCCATGCCACCAACAACCTACCTGGCTGGCTGGTCTGTCAGAGGTGAGGGGTTGGAGTCGATGCCCTGCAGGGCCAGCCGGCGGGTCCCGCGGGACGGGTTGTTACAGATTCCTTTAGCTCAGAATCTTTCAAATCGCATGAGACTCACGTATCTTTTTGGATACGGAGGTGTTTATTTGGATACAGACATGATTGTTCTCAAGAGCTTAAAACCTCCAAGGAATGTGATTGGTGCGCAAACACTTGAGTCGATTTCAAGAAATTGGACAATGTTGAACAACGCGAGAAAGAAGTTTGATAAAAACATATAATAACGTTTGTCATTTGTTAGGGTAATTTTCCTGTTACTTGTATAGCAAGAAATGAGATGATGAGATATTCTACAAGAGAAGGTGAGTGTCTAGTGAGAGAAAGACTAAATGTGTAATCCGACTTCGATTAGGTTGTAGAGAAAGTTTAACAACCTGCAGAAAAGGTAAAAAAATGAAATAAAATAATGCGTTGATAAAGTCCATGCGATTAGAAAAAAAAGAAAGACATTTTGGAGGAATGATTTTTTCTATAGATTTACTTTTTTCCCTGGAAAATAATTTCAGATGCATATTATTCTTTTAAATAGCTGAGATCCCAAAAAAAGCTCTTAAGGAATATTCATAAACTAACAATTTAAGAGTTGGACTCTGCAAGTTGTTTCATATGATGTATCCATTATGGATTTGATAAGTTATTAAACTGCTCACATCAAGTATTATATAATAGATGTTAAAGGGACAAACAATCTTCTTTTTTCTTTGTCGTCTAAAAAGGACAAACAATTTAAGAGTATTTTGTAACTAACAAATTACTAATAGAATATATCTTAAAAACATCATTAGTAAAAATTATATAACATAATGAAAAAAACATAATGAAATTTATGGCTCACTCTTAAGATCAAGAAGTGTTCCAATATGTACGTGCGTATAACACAATTCATTCATTGAATAAAATATTTTATGACATGTAGGTAAGAGTGTCTAAATGGATAAATTAAACCAAACTAAACCATATCCGAATTAATTAGAAGCTAAAATGAGTCAATCCATAACCCATTAAAATTAATAGATTAGTGGTTTTAATGGTTTATCCAATATTTCTTTATAGTGTAAAATAAAAATAATTGATAACCATAATAATAAATAATAATTAACATTATCAATATCATCATGTTAATAATTACTGTTACTATAATCATCATCACAATTGCCATATACATTTTTTGATAGAAAAATCGATGGTCTTATATTTTAGCAGAAAATTTTAAATTTTTCGGATTTACGTTTCTGTCAAAAAAACGATGAACTTATGTAAAATAACCACTTTAATTAGTGTAACTCTAATTATATATATTACTGCTTTTGATAAATAAAAAGTATTTAACGGAAATTTTTAACGATGTTATTTTTAAATGGTCATATAGCTAAATATATATGATATAAAATAACAAAGAAATTATTATACAAAACGAAGTAGTTGATTTGTTATTATGGGTATATAATAAAATGGTTAAAATAGTAATAGAGTGAAGTTGATGTATTTTTTATGAAGTTATATTTAAATTTATCTCTACCAGTTTCGGGAAAAAAAATAAAAATTTATATAGCAACGTTTCTCAATCCCAAAAAGCTGAAAAGAAAATAAATACACAAATAAAAGTTAATAAATATAACACTCATCCACATTTTACATGAAAATATTATGTTAAACAATTACATAATAAAAATAGTAGCAAAAAAAAATAGAAGGTAAAATATAAAAAAATGCAAGACAATAAAATTAATAATTTTCTTAAAACGAAAATCAATCTATATCATAGAGGTCGCGCGTAGCGCGGCGATTTCCCCTACTTCAACTAAAAAGTTATTTACGCTTAATTTCAAAAGTAATTTGCAAAAATGATCTAAATATCTTGGTCAAATGTAGCATGACTTTCCTTCTCCTCATTTTTTAAAATTTCATATTATATCATTTTCAAAAATCAATATTTACTAACAATGCCATTATTTAATTAAAATCAGAATTTTTAAAATACACAAACACCCTTAACAACTTCACATATTCACAAAAATGCTATTGTCTTCAATTTTGTCAATCACCATTAACAACGAAAATTGAATCTCTAAAAACTTCATTGAAGACTATATTTGATTGTTTTTAGTTCAATCTTTGTTTCAAAACCTCATTATCTCTCATTTCCTCTTCAATTCAAACCAAAATCTCTCTAATTTTCATTTTTCAAAATTTCAAGTTTGAGAATCTCGTTATTTCGTCGATTTGGCATAGAGAAGAACATAAAATACTTCAATTTTAAGTTCTGGGCACTTGAAGACGCCAAAAACGAGCTCAAATCGGGTTAAGGTAACTTTAAAGCTTCATTTTCGTTAAAGTTACCTATCTGCATTCTACAAACTTCAGGTGAAGTCTGCTACCAGATCAGAGTATGATAGTCAACACAGAGGTTAGTTTTGTAGTTGAAAAATATTTAAGCAGACTTCACGTGAAGTCTGCGAATTTTTCTTTGATAACAAACTTTTTTTGAGAAGTCTGCTCTAAAAAAGAGGTTAGTTTTGTAGTTGACCAAACCACTGAATTTTAGAGTAGACTTCTCTGAAAAGTCTGTGTAAATGTGAAGTTAGTTTTATAGTTGACCACAACTTTGACTTTTTTAGCAGATTTCATTAGTAGTCTGCGTGGATCAATTTTGTAGTTGACCAAAATCATAAAATATTGACTTTTCAGAGCATATTCGTTTGCAGTCGGCGCATTTTTTGAGAATTGAGCAGACTTCTAATAAAGTTTGCATAAGTTGAGTAGACTTCAACTGAAGTCTTGGAGAAAATGTCAAACCCATTCAGACTTCCGGAAAGTTCTTAAATAACAGACTTCATCTACAGTCTACTCAACTTGCGTAGACTTTGTGTGAAGTCTGCTCCAAAAGTCAATGTTTTGGTCAACAACAAAAATTAACCCACGCAAACTTCTCGATGAAGTCTGTTAGAAAGTCAATATTTTCATCAACTACAAAACTAACCTTTTCGGACTTCAAAAGAAGTCTGCTAAAAAAAATCAAAATATGGGTCTACTACAAAAGTAACTTCTTTTTAGAGCAGATTTCAGGTGAAGTCTGCGCAAATAAATGGATAATTGCAGAACTAACCCAAATTTCAGGCTTCAGGTGAAGTCTACTTTTTGTAGACTTCCTTTGCTGTTTACTTTTAGACTTAACTGTGAAGCGTACTTCCATTTTCAAAGCAGACTTCGTGACCAAGTTTACTTATAATTGATGAGTAGACTGCAAACGAAGTCTAAGTAAATAATTTTTTTTCAAAATCGTGTTTTTAGCATTTGTATAATGTATTTTTTGGATTTTCTTGTGTCTCCCATGTGTATTAGCCATTAGTGTAGCTACTTTACCTATTTGACATTTTTTTGTTTTATAATTACTCGAGTATATATTTTCATGTTTAATTAGTCATTTTTATAATAATTTCAGACTTCATGACCAAGACGACTTGCCTTTCATTAGCAGACTTCAAAAGAAGTCTGCTTTAATATTTTTTTTCTTTCAAAAATCGTGTTTTTAGCATTTGTATAATGTTTTTTTGGATTTTCTTTTTTCTCCCATGTGTGTTAGCTATTTGTTTTGTTTCTATACCAGTTTGACATCTTTTTGTTTTATAATTATTGGAGTATGTATTTTCATATTTAATTAGTCATTTTGATAATAGTTTTAGACTTCAAACGAAGTCTGCAAAATAATATTGATTGCTAATGTGTTTAAATGTTTGATTCTTGGAGAAAATGGTTGACTTGCCTGTTGTTTATGGTGAATGGATGATGAATGGCTTATCATGACATTTTGTGGTGGATACTAGAAAAGGAGGGAGAATATTATTTTTGAGTGATGGTTGTACACATGGTGAACTTGTTGAAATGGCACAAGATGATTACAAGCTCGAAAAGAAAAACGAGTTGGTTGAGTTATCTCACTTTTTACCGGATTCAATGATACGAGATTTATCTCTTTCGAGATTAAACCCGAGCTAAACCACAAGAGAACGGATTATCTCTTGTAGCATAGATGCAAGATCGATCCACAAGGAGAAGTTTCACACACTTAGTTCTAAGAAAACTACTATTAAGCTAAATTGACAAAACGAGAGGTGAAATCAAACAAAAAACAAGTAGAACAAATCAATTCAAGAAACAAACTTTAAGAGATGAAGATTCAAATTAGAAAACAAGATGCAATTTATGGATTAGGCAATATGATTAAGTAGTCTAAATGCTTTTAAGATACAAGGGCTAAGTAATAAAACTCCATTAAAAGACAAGACAATACAATAATCAATTAACTCATTCCCATGATATTAATCCATCTAATCTAACTAATTAAAAGGGATAAATTGAAGCCTTAGAGCATAGCCACATCAGATTTCCCTGATGCTTCCACCATCCGCCATGTCACCTCGCCAAACAATCTGCATAAAATTTATTTATGGGCCACTCAGAAGCAAAGCCCACCCATTAAAGTTGATCGCTTACAGAGAAGATGCTAGAGAGTCTTCTACGTTTTGCCTTTTCAATTCCCCTCCCACCGTAACCTAAATCGCCATTCAAACCTCCACAACTCCATTACTCAACTGCGAAGCCTACCCGTTAAGCGTTTCAACTGCCTATTCCCACCATAGTAACCCCTTTCCTCCCAATGCCTATAAAGCCTCACACTTCTGTTTCTGACATGCGCAATCGAACTAGCTGAACCTACCCTTACAACTGACTGCAGTACAAGAAAAGAAAAACTTTTGGACCGGGTTCCCATTGGAAGGTTCGAAGACCACACGATGTATCAATCTGTGGGTTTCCAGTGGAAGGACTCCTGCCCTTTGGTGTTTAGTTTATTTAGCACATCGATGGATTTGTTTATCACTCCTGAGAAGCAGAAGAAATTTTAGTATTATGTTTTTGAAGGTGACAAAACAAGAGGGTTACTCTGAGACCGACGTGAGATTTACATTAGGATTGCCTCCTCAATTAGCATATGACCTTATTACAAATCCAAACAACCAAACATACTCCAAAAACATCAAGATACGAGGGCTTCTGGTTTCTTTCTCTTTACTTTGTATGATTCGAATGAGTGCAATAACAAAATTTGAAGGTATTAATTGTATTTTTTTTGTTATGAAAGAAAAACAAAGCAAGAAAAGTTATGGAGGAAAATCGCAAAGGTGAGCTGGTTTGGGATGTGGAGAAAGATGTGCCTTTGTTCTGGAACTTTCTTTCGGTTCCAATAAGTCTAACTTTCGCCGATAATAAATCACAGCTTTCTGTATAGAAATTCTCTTTGTCTCTCACAAGAATCAAATTTTTTGTACATTTTTGGAGAAAATTATTAATGTGTGGTCTCTTTAGCTTAGGGAGGATACGACAAAAAGAAAATTATGTTCATGGAAACATTTTCGGGAAGCTGGAGCGTGGAGCCGATATACGTAGATACGATAGGCTTGTGCAAGCACGTGAAGCCGAAGATTCAAGAAGAATACAGAAAATGTAGTGGTGGACAAGGAAGGATCGCATCGAAAGTGAGAGTATGTGTTCTCTTTCAGCCTTCTTCTCCTTTTGATACTACTAAAAATTTTCTTCAAAGCTCTGTTTCTGTTGGTTCTCGAATCACAAATGATGGATTTGTTTGTCACTCCTGAGAAGCAGAAGCATCATCTTCATGTTTCAGAAGAATGCATAAAACTCCAGTGAAAATGAAATTGATAGTTGACAACGACGAAATTGTGTAAGTATTTGTTTGTTTTATTATTATTTTACACACAAGTTCTTCTGCTTTGACTTTGTTCTGAATGTCCTTATTGATTTTATCTTTGGGGAAATTAAAAAGATCATAAAAGAATCAAGAATTGCGGGAGAAAATGGATTAGTGACTCTCCCTTCGGTTGAAACATTTGTATATAATTCCCTTTATATCTTAATTGAAAGTATTAATGTTTCTGGATTTGATCAATATCACATGCCTGTCGTTTTCTCATATTTTTGCAGATGTTGGAAGCTAAGAAGATTACTAACTACTTAAGGAGGTTGTACTACTCTCTTTTCTATTTATGAATTAGTGATCTAAACAATGAGTTTTGTTTTATCTACACTCAAGAATAGTTGTGGTCTTGAAGTTTTTAATTTATTATGCATTAGAATTGATCTCCATATGAAAAACACTAAATGGACGTATAGATCGTTGTTTTTACTTTCGGATTCATAGGTTCGAAAACTAGAAAGTCGCACGCAGTAATAATCATATTGAATGAAATCACATCAAAGCTAAGAGATGAACACTTAATAATTGTTCGGCCTCAACAAACAATTCTGCTTGCAAATTGAGCATTGAGAGCACTGCCGACCAACTGCAATCAAACAGGGATTAATATTTTCTACAGACTCTAAATTTTGGGTAAAGAAACTTGCAATTTCTTAGGTATGATTTGTAGCTATCCGTATTGAACCATTTCTCTTTTTAAATGGGTTAAATTATTATTTTTGTGCATCGTTTAAAATTATATTTACTTTCATACATCAAGCAGATAAACATATAATTTCTCCCTTATACTAATATTAAATTGACACGGTTGCAAAGTAAAACATCTCTACAAAGATTCTCGAACCACTACGGTGGTGATTATATATGTGTACATAATAATTCTTTGCCTGCGTAATTATCTCATTTGAAAGACTTACATGTTTGTGATTTGTGTAATGACTTTGACTGATGTCCTCATTAAGTGCAAGATATGTGTAAATTATATCACCAATGCATTCTTTCATTACTCATTAATGTCTATAATATTTGATGGGGAAAAAGGCTTTGCAGTAGCGACAACAAATCTGAAGAAATTCTATAAAATTCTAGACTTAAGTATCTACTGGTTGGTTTTTCTATAAAAGAGAAGTATATATTAGTTAATTGGTATTCTATACAGCAGTTGCTTATCAACAAAATAGTAGAATTTCTCCTTTTGCACAAATATTTTTTTTTATAAAGCTTTCACGAACGCAGAAACTAGAGCACACACTTAACAGTAACGAAAAATTTTGGTACGAATCAAAAGCGGACATGAATGCTTTTTATTCAAAGTTCTTTCTTTGTATCTAAAGACTAAAAGTTCGACATGAGCTGGAATATCATATGAGATATAACTCTGTTTTACTCAAACAAGAAACTTTACCATTAGAGTAGATCTTTAAGCTAACATATAAAAAAGCTTACTCTGTTTTATTGTTCAATGGAACTAACCAAACACAGCGAAAAAACAAAGCATAACTCAACTCAAGACATCTTAAAAGCAGAGGAAGCAATCTATGGAAGAGGAAAAAAGGAAGAACAAGTAAAAGATAATTTACAGTTGCAGAGCTTCAAGAAACTTATCATGTTCTTCCTTAGGCCAACTCTCTCTAGACTTGGTGATGGTATAAGGTTTCCTCACCTTCTTCAAAGAACCCTTTGTGGAAGTTGATGACGACGTTGCTTCAACGACGATGACGAAAAAAAGATGTTTCTCCTTTTAGTTTGGTAGAGTTTCCATTTTTCAGACTCTCCAATTTGATTTTGGATGCTTATGTTTAAGACTTTCCCCTCAGTTGTTATAAAGTTGGAATTGATATCTTTTTGGCTTAACCATTCCTAAAATTATAAGAAAATATATAATTTTGTGTCTGTGTTTTTGGTCTTTTGTGTGATTGTCAAGATGAAAACGGAAGGTCACCTAAAGGAGACATGTCGTTCATTTTCGTGTTATATTTATCATGCATTAGTTTTTGAAGCAGTACCATCTGGTTTTTCAATCGTATACACGAGTATCGACTACGAGGTTCACTCAGATCAATACAATTAGAAAGTTTTATCGTAAAAAATGAGTATGCATGAGGAAACACAAAATCTAAAATTCCAGAATTTAATATTCACATACTTTCTAGATTTCAGAGTAGACGATTGAACAAAGACCGAATCCGAAGTCTTTCGAAACTACAATTACCCCAAATGTTACACCGTTGACATTTGACTTCTTCTTCTCCCTCATCCAAATGCCTCCTTCCTTGATCTCCTAATTTGTTGCTATAGTATAGAATATTTTTTTTTCAAATTCATAATTAAAATATATTTTATTGAAAAAATATATTTATATAAATGTATTTTTTTCTCCCAGAAAAATATTCAATCCAATAATTTATATTTAGATAAAACATATTTAATAGAAATATATGCATATTTCATGCTAATACATATGTATGTTTATCAGTGATCGACTCAAAGCTTACTACATATCACCATGATAATGTAGATTTAATAATTCTCTTGATTGGTTTCATCAAGAGGTTGCATGATTTGTTAAAAATCACTCAAATTCCAACCGACTATAATAAATGCTAAATTTTCTGTAGAAAAATTATTTCCTGTAACATTAAACCAATAGTTTGAATCAATAATGAATTTAACAATATACTACAATTAATTTATAAAAAAATTTATAGAAGGCCTAAACGAAAAATATGAAGACCCCTAATCGATCTCAATCATTATCTTGGACTAAGATACGATTTTGTACCATCTGCAGCCTCAAGCGACAACAACCAAAAACATCAACCTTAGTAAAGCCAAACATGAAGGGTTCTCTAAAATAAGAAGTGGGAAAGAGCGAACATCCCCTCACTCTGAGAAAATATCTTAAACAAAATCAACATTCGTATGTCTCACTTTGGAATGGTTACGCCTCTTGAACCTTTTTTATATTTTCACGACCTTATTTGCTAAAATTTAAGATTACTTAACTTCACACCATTGCATTTTTCCAAAGGAATCAAAATAAAAGTTTCACCATTCTATAAGCATATTCCAAATAAAACCAGGTTACAATTAAAACGAATAAAATAACTTTCATCCGCAAATAAGACATAACCAAATCCCATATGCACCACCTTATTATGACGATCAAAAGAAATCACAAAAAATAATAAAAGTCAAATATCACAAACACAAATCCGCGCGTAGCGCGGAGATAGTCCTAGTACTAATTAAAAGGAGCTAATAATGGCTTCTAAGACTATCCACATAAGCTACTCTAAATTCTACCAAAAGACGCCACATCATCTTATGTTTAGTTTAGTTAATTGGATTCTAATTATTTGTTACGATTTTATTTAATGTGAAATATTTTTTTTTAAAAAAAAGCAAAAGTTGCTTCCTTTTCTCGAGAGAAAACAAATCGCCCTAACTTACAAGTTCAAAATATATCTAAAGAATTCAAATCGTTTATGATTCTTATGTCACATATTTCTTCGATTCTTCCTTTTCGCTCATATATATGATATTGACATCTCAATTCTCCTATATCTCCTTTCATATGCTAATGATTTTGGGGTCCAATTTTCTATTCTCGCTTCTGTTGGGATCTTCTAAAATCTACGGAAAAGAAGAAACCAAAGTGAAATCAAACACCAAGGTTTCGTTTCTTACTCAAGGGCCTCGACGTAGTGGCTCTCCAATGTGTCGCTCACTTTTCCTCTTCTCATGTGATCGTTGAAATAAAGTACATATATGTTAACATCGGTAAGTTAAGTAGGTATTTGATCACTATAATTCTTATGATTTGAGTTCAAGAATTAGTGTTTGTATTTATGAAAAATGATTTATCATGTTCTTTTGTTTGTTACTCTAGAGACCCAACACAAACGTGTTCCTCCGGCCCACCAAGAATCTACGGTGATATAGTTTTTAATTTTACAAAGACTATAGTTTTTATATTTGTACAATCTTCTGGTTTATTTGTAGTTTGATGTCTCTCTGATTGTTATTTCGATTTCTGATAGGTTCCTGTTTGATTGAAGATATCTTTTTAATGTTGCAGGGATTTCTTTTTATGGCTCTAATCATATATTTGATTCATAAAGAAAAAAATGTCAAGTTACGTTGGTGTTGTTGCCTCTGATCCATGGTTACAAAGCCAATTTACACAGGTGGAATTGCGCACCCTTAAATCCAAAGTTATAATCTACATCGCATCCTTCCTTGATTCGTGAATATGACATCTCATGTGTGTAAAGTATATGATTTGACTTTTGGAAACTTTTTGTTTTGTTTTTGTTCCATTTTTTGTTTGGAGATTTATCACTGGTTCTCGCAAAGTTGAAAGCTTTTAGTGGTACAATTGATGAGGATGAGATCAGATCTATGTTGGAGAAGTATCATACCAATTCTGAAGATGAAGTCTAGTTCGAGACCTTTCTCCGGGTGAGTTGGACTCCTGTTTTGCAAGTTGTTTTAGTTTATTATCTATTAGAGTTTGAAATTCAAGATTAGAAAGTCTTCTACATAATATGGGTCATATTTTATTTGTTATAGAGAAAAAAATAATAAAAAACCATAAGCTAAATCTCTCAATTTTTGTGTTCTCAAACAGATTCTTTGTTAATGTTATTTGTTTTGGCTACTCTGCTCATGGATTCTTCTCCAAAAGCATTTGTTTTATGTCATTTTTTGTTATTTTAAACAGAAGATGCCGTTTGGACCACAAGATCAGAAAATGAATCCCCTATATGACAAGAGATTAAGAAAATGAATACTCATCAGACAAGAGTGGCTGAAGGTGAAGAGACCATTCGAAGAACTCTCTGTGTCTGATATTGAGTTATTGAACGACAAGTCTAAAAAGCTTCTAGTTATACTTAATGATTATTCTCAGGTTTATTATTTTTTCACCTATACTATCTTAATTTGCATTAAGAGAATTTGGATGTGAATTTGTAGATTCTTGTGGTTGGACCATGGGTTCAAGCTCCGAGCTTTGCTGCCAATACATGTGTAAACGTTGGAATTGCTTCTGTTATTAAACAATTTAAGGGCTAAGAGGATCTTGAGGCTGCGTAAGTTTCAATCCCAAACAAACATATGCATGGTTTCAAGAATTTTTGTGATTTGTTATCAAAAGTGTTTAGAGTTTAATATTATAATCTTTGCAGCGTAGTCGTCGCAAATTCAAGATTTTTTTTTCATATTCTTTTGTGAGCCAAGACTTGCAAGGAAACCTCTAAATGTAATCACAACCGCAACTGGTTTTTTTGGTTTTCCAAGGAATTTTCTTTAAGGTAAGTGAGTGATCATATTTGAAAACTTTTCTCATGAAACTATACATAAGATTTTGTTCTTACTTATCCTCATTGTCTGGTTTTTGTTTAAACCACCTCAGTTGACAGAAAGATTCTCTAAACTGAGCTTTGAAGATCCATATTACACACGTTCACGAGTTATGCTATTGAAGCTAGATCCACAAAAATACGAGAAGAACTTCAAGAAAGGACTTCTAACTGATCCCATTTTGCCATTATTCACTAATAGATATATCTAAATATCCTCTTCAAAGTGTTGAGTTTTTTTTACTTATGTAGCAATGAAAAATGATAATGAATATCAGCGTGCTAAAAGATGTGAGCATCCCACCAAGGCCAAGGCTTTTGATATTAAACAATATCCAGAGGTTAGAATCCAACTTCTATGTTATATTATTGATCAATGATATGAATATGTACACTTACTAAATCAAATCGAACCTTTCTCTATTGGTTTGAGTATAGGGACCTAAGATAAAGGAGAAACGTGGAAAATCGTAATTGATACTTTTGTTCATCTTCAAACACGAAATGTGTAATGTCACTTTACTTTTAGCTATCGTTGCTAGGGAGAACTTTAGCTAGATTTCTTCTGATTCTAATAAGAATGTTTGATTCTCAATAACATTTGAAAGTATATCATCATAATTCGTATTGGACTTATAGGTTCTATATAAGTTTTTATAAGAATAAGATGGTGGTTGATTCTTACCTTAAGATTAATATTCGATAAATTAGTTCATACAGATTTTGGCGAATAACCAACTGTATTTTGTTGTTGCTATAAAATCTCCATTTATTTTAACTATTTTTATTGTTGATCAAAATAGATTTGTTAAAACATCAAGCGTGGTCAGGATAAAAGAAACATTGTGAGACTTCTATATCATTGTCTTGAAGTTACAATAATACAATACTGTGGGACAAAATTTTTTTTGATTTGTCCAAATATTCCTGGTAACTAATACAATTGCCTGTTTACCATGTATCGCCTGTTTCGGAATGTTAGGAATTGTATCGCCCGTTTACCATGTATCGCATATTTCTAAATGTTAGAAATCTATGCGATCAGCTCTGAGAAGGATATGTACATGTGAGTCTAAACATGTGTTTAGAATAGCTTGGTTAACAAACCAAAGCCGCCAAGCAAGTCACTAACCGAAGCTGCAAGTACGGTAAACAAACTCCTGAATGAAATGAAAAACATGTGTTTTACATTTAAAATACATATTTAATGTGTCCCTAATCACAGGTTCATGAAACAATTTTATTTGCATGTGTAGATAACAATACACTGAGAAGAAGAAGATGAAGACAAACTTTCGGAACCGTTTTCCTAAAGTGGTTCATGGTTCTACAAGAGAAGCAAAACAATAAAGACTGTCTCGACGAAAAGGAAAATGTTTCATTGACTCAAAAACTGCGGTTCCACCGTCAAACGTGTTGTTGTCGATGCGGTGTATATTTGAGCCAATTAAAAATTGGTAAGTAGAAATAAAAGAGATGAAGAAAGAAGAAACAGAGGAAGCTAACATAGAAAGTGAAAACATTGAGAAACAAAGTTGAGAAGCAGAGAGTAAGATATTGAGAAAGTAGAAAGAATTGAGTTCATTAATGGAGAAAGAGGAAAATATGAATATGGTAGTGATGACTTACGCTACAAACTATTACAAACTTTCTGTAGACATCGCCAAGGAAGCTTAGGTTGTTGGTGGGATCCAAGAGCCTCTGTTTCAAAGTCCAAGTTTGAAGAAATGATTTTTGTTCTTGCTCAACTGAACCATTTGTAGAATTTTGAAAGTAATATTTTAACTAAACCTATATGATGTCACTAAAGCTTTTCAATAAACGAAAACATTTCTACTACAAAAAAGTTTGTTAAATTTCAATAATATTTACAAACAAAAACTCGACATTTTATCCGTAGGATCTATTTGGTATGTCGTAGGTGTTATAAGTTCAAGTTGTTCACACGCGAAGTAAATTTAAATACAAACAAAACGACAAAAATTGATTTCACAATACATCGAAATCGGTCGTCTTCACAATGTTCTTACGTGAACCATTCAAATGAGCCATATGATAAGATGATGGTGTATATTCTTTTAGCTTCGACCACACTTGCCTTGGACAGCTAGGTGATCTGTCTTTTAGCTCCGGTCCATGTTGGTTCTGATGTGATTCCAAGTCTTCATGATAACCCTAAGACTAAGAAGCAAATGTGATTATGGTAAGTTCCAAGCTGCTAACTTATCAAAGATGTAAGTCTTCTTCCCAAAATTTAACTTATAGCTTCAAAGAGCACAAATGTACGTACTCTCGGTTCCATAATGTTTTTATGCATGTCTCTTTTAACTGGTTTCTAATATGAAAAATACATGGTAATATCTCAATAGAAAAATAGATAAAGGTAAAATACAAATTTCAAGATAATATTTAAAAAGTTAACAATTCCATACAATAATAGATTCATGAATTTTGTTACTACGTAATAAAAATGATTCAGTGTATTGTTAGTTTTTCGTAATATTCACTAAATAAATTTGTAAATTCATCCTTATTTTCAGGAAATAAAAGCTACTTATATAGTTTGCTTTGAGAAAATTTTAAATTTATAAGAAACAATGATGTAACTCAATATTTAACTGAATTTTTAGAACATTAATTTAATTAAAAATTGAATATCACAATTGATTATACAAAAAGTCCGCGCGTAGCGCGGACCAAAGTCCTAGTGATCATAAATTGGACTAATCTCTCGATAGCAATTTAATAATCAATAGTCATTAAACGCAAGCAAAAAATCCTACTAAACGCCTTAATCATCCATTCCCATGGGTTAAGAGTGTAAAGCAATCTTAAGGTTCTCTTAGGAATACCATCGAACACCTTTCGGGTGTGAAATTTCTTAAATCTCGAAATTGATTGATTATTTCATTTCTAGCACTAAACATTCCTTAATCATGTAAATCTATAAGAATCTAGTCCTTAACAACCTAGCAAACATCTATAAATACCATAACCTACCTAACCCATAAATCACAGAAGAAATCTACTCACTAATCATGATTGTAAAACATGAATCAACATGAAGGAAAACCATGACCATGGTAGGAAAGAAGAAAGAAATAGGAAAAGAGTAAACTTTAATTAAAAGCACCAAGATTCAACAAGGGTTTCGATCAAATCCTCAAAGAAGCAAAGAAATTTTTTTTTAGGTTTTTACAAGGCTTGGAGATTAATTTACAGTAGTTTGGAACGAATCGGGTCGATCCGGTTTGAATCGGGTCGGGCTGAACACAAAACCTAGAAAAGCTGCAAAACGAACAACCGTGGGTTGGTGTTTGTGTCGCTCGACCATTCTACAAAAATTCAGACTAAAAATAAGCGACCCAGTCATCGAGTGGTGGTTGTTCATTTTGATTCGAATGACCCGTTCACCGAGTGTCACTTGGTCAATCTTCGGTTTCGTGATAAATACCATTTTCCTCATCTTGTCTTTGATCCTTGAGGCTTCTATGAACTCCTTTATACTCCAAAACACCTGGAATTGATCGAAATATGCAATGCAATACAACATACAACTTATGATCCTAAAATGATGTGTGAAACCAAACTAAAAATTTACTCTTTTTTTCGCCTCCAAACTAAAAATTTACTAAATGGCTAAAAACATAAAAGAAATTAGAGAAAACAAGATTTGAAATCTTGCAATTTCCACAAACATCAACTCCCCCGGACTTGACCCTTGCTTGTCCTCAAGCAAGTAAACAAAGTTCAAAACCGAGAAAGAAGTTTCAAGGTGGGGAACTCATAACCTAAGGGATATACAAAAGATACTCAATCAAAATCATTAAAAAGATGTAGCATATAGCAAGAGTTGATTCTAGTCTTTCGTACTTCACCATAATCTTTCCAAGCCCCAATTTACTCTAAGTTCCGAGACTAAAGCAAACTCATACTATCAACTCATTTAACTCTTTAACATTCATTCATTTTTTATTAGGCGCGATCTCACTATGGGAAATGAATCAAAACAGTTTGTCTAGGTAAGAAAAGGCTTAAGAAACAATGAACAAGAAGACTTTTTCAATTTTGAGTGGCTCACTCTAAAAAAATAGTAGTGTAGGACATTCTGAAAAAGCTAGGGAGAATGGAACAATTGGTCTGTACAAAGGATTCACTTCCACTAATCTTTCCAATCCCTTTCCTCAATCCTAACTCTACCCAAAATTTCAAACTTTCCACACTCTAACCACAATCAAATTTCTTTCTTTTCAAGATCTTTTATTTTAAGCTCTAACATTCTTTTCTTTCTTTTGATGCACAAATACTCTAAGATTTTTTTTTTCTTTTTAAACACTAACTCTTTATTTTCTATCCACTTAAAACTTTCTTCTTATCTTTATTTCTTTCTATTCTTTGTGGATTTTGATATTTTTCTTTTCATATACTTAGAGCTAATTTTTTTATTTCACTTTTTACTTCTTCTTAGAGTGTTTACGTTCTCTTTTCCTTTTCTTCTTTTGAGTATTATCATATATACCATCCCCAATCTCTACTCTTCTTGAGTTCTATATTAGTCCTTTCTATCTATACTAACCTTAAAACGAGGCTAGTTCTATGGAAGCTTTTTCTTTGCTGTTCCTCTACTTCACACGATTCTTCACATGTGCACACTTTCAAGAAAAAGCTCTCAGCCATTAGAAAGCAATGAGGGGGGGGGGGTTTAGAAAGAACGAATTAAGGGTTTAGGGAATGGCACCGCCTTTGAAGTAAAAACGACCATTTGGATTAACAAATAGAGTGGTAGAAAACGATTCTTTAATCCAAATGTTTACGAAAAATCCATGGTTTAGTATCCAAAGTCCCTAGTGAGAAAATATAATGTCAATATTTTAAGTCCAAGTTCACTAGAGTCAAATGAGTTTTCAAGTTGGCTTTACTAAAGTAGGATCTTTAAAAAGAGGGAGTTCTAGCTATGGATCTTCCATTTTTTCGTTTCGGCTCACGCTACATGATATGTCTAACAAGAATTTTGATTGATTTCCTAAGTATTAGCCACTTACGAGGCGATTAAATCATCGTTCCCCTATGCAAATGCATCCTACATGCTTTCTAAGGCTCAATCCTATTGAAGATGATGAGATAAAAATGCAACTACATGGTTCTTTTTGGTTTTTTAAAATTTTTCGATTTTTTTTCTATGCCTTAATTATTAACAATGCAAACTAGACTATATGAGACTCAAATAAGAGAAAATAGAAACAAAACAACTAAAAAATTTGATTAGGAACCAATTCCCCTCCCCCGGACTTATTCATCACCGTCTCAGTGATTAGATTAATCCGACGAAGAGGAGCAAAATACCATAAAGACAAATGCAAAAGAAACGGTATTTACAATGGTAAGAAATTGGTACCTTGGAGCTATGGATCGTTTTGGCTCGATGGACCGCTAGAGGAAGCCTCAGTGTGACGTCTCTTCCTCCTCTTGTACGTCTCCGAGCGTACTTCATCCTCTTCTTCCTCTTCATTGTTTCCCTCATTTTCCGCTTCCTCCTCTTCTTCATCTGAAGATAAGGATACCGGAGGAACTATCTTCTTGATTTCCCGCATTAGCTTCCCATTTAGCTTGGATTGAGCTTTGTTAATCTTTTCTTGTGCCTTGATAACTTTGGTGAGTAACTTTTCCAACTTTATTTTAGGTACAAAGCTCTTTTTTAGGAGCTCATGGTGTCGCACTTGGTTAGTCGGTCTCTCTTGAGAAGAATTCGATTTTTTATTCACAACCATACCTCATGGAATCTCAAACTCGGTTTCGGAGAGTTTGAAAACCATGTTTGAGATGCTATTGAGTGTTGTTCTATCGGTTTTGGGTAATAGAGTCATCCGTGGCTCTTTATATGTCATAGAGAAATGGTAGTTGAAATGGTGTGGAATGTGGCTCTTACTCAAAAATCTTGAGTAAACCAAGTGCTCATAGTCAATTTGAGCCGAGCCCGCAACGTGATCGAACTTTGTAAGGTTTACTCCTGTGTTTTTGAAAAGTGATGTAAGGAATCCACCGATGTAGATAGACGATTCCTTTGAAGTTTCGTTCCTATATTCAAGTAGAGAAGTAACAAAAATGCATCCATATTTTATTTCGTCACCCACTTCATCCATATACGATAATCCTTGCGACTCTTGTGACTCTTTGATCAAATGTTTCACGCCTTGGTAAAGGAATCTTCTTTCCCACTTCTTCATCGTTGCACAATCCTTTCGAGCAAAGATAATGTTTGCTAGAAGCTTCATTATGTAGCATAGAATCAGATTCCTCAACTTAGCTATTTTTCCAGAGCTTGAAGCATAACCATAAAATGCAACCGTTCTTCAAAGGTAATGAACTCCTCTAAATGGATGAAACCTGTGGTACCGGCCCATTCAAAACTCATAAGCTTCACGAATGTTTTATATGGAGATTGAGTAGGCGGTCGACTCGATCTTGAAGTGCACCTTGCCTTCTTGTGGCTTTGGTTTCTTTGGATTTTTATATTTCACCTCCACAGTACNGCTTGGTGGGATCTTGATATGTTTGCTCATCCATTGTTGCAATAAATTTCAATCCCATTCTCTCTAGACTTGCATCAAAGTCATCAAGTAACCCTAACAAAGCTAAAACCTCACGATTTGAAAACCTTGTTGGCTCGACCTTAAACCATTCAAGATTCTTTAGACTTTTAGTCTCTTCGCTAATCCAATTAGTTTTCCTTCCCTTGCTCTACTTGCTCTTGACATTGTCTCTACAAAAATCAAAGAAGACACATGAGAAGAAGAATTCAAAGTCATCACCTTTACCAATCCAAGAATTTCAAGTGTTCATTTGTTTCTATGAAACCTCATTCCAATACTTAGTTGTATAACCATTAAGCTTATCAATTGGAACTGAAAAATTTAGAGAACACATCAACAATGGTGATTTTCGTTTTTGCTCCATACCATAAGAGGTAAAAATTTCAAAAAAAAAGCTTCATGCTTATCAATTTGATGGCCGCAATCAATTACCCAAGCATATTACAACTTAAATCAAGATTTTCCCCAATTTCTAAATTTAATTTCATAAAATCCATGAGAGATGAAAACCTAAATTTGAGCACAAAAGCTTGAAACTACGAGATAAAGAAGAGAGAAGTAGCATACCTTGAGTACGAAGGTGAAGAGAAACGAAAGCAGTACTATAATTTTTCAAAATGATAATTGAAACTTAAAAGTGAGAAAGAGATGGAGAAATTGTATTTTTTTGGTCACGTCGAAGAAGAGGAAGAATAACAAATAAAGTTGAACAGGAAAAAAAAGAAATTAAAAGAAATAGTCGATTATTTATTTATTTAATTTTTAGATTAAGAAAACAAAATGATCGAGTGTTGGTTGGCTTCAACGTTGGTGGGCCTTTATGGCCAAACGATTCTTTTTTTTTTGATTAAACCGAAATAAACCGAATTAAACCAAAGACTTACCTGGGTGAGGCATTTTGATCGACCTCGTGATCAACCTTGGGTCGGTCATTTCCCATTTTTCCACTAAAAATTGTTTTCTCCTCTTTCTTTTCATCTCTGTTTCACTTCTTCTCTCCAATACCCTAACCAACATCTCAAACACAGAAAATAAAAAGAAAATAACATATAAAATAAATAAAAAGTATGTACAAAGGATACTATGAGATTGCCTCCCAAGCGCGCTTGTCACCACCTGATCTTGTGCAAGCTCTCAAGAGCTATGATATGTTTTGTAGTTCAAGCTTTAGAGATTGTAATGTGGATAAACGAGATCGACTTGAGAGACGATCATTGGTAGATAAAAGCATAAAGCGAAAGGCTCATCTCTTTAGTTATGGGTTTCAATCACATGACCCTATTAATCCTCGTAGTCATGATGATCTAAGGATGGTGGTAGATATAAAAGATGCTAGTAATGAGAATCAAATGGTTAAGACTGCTAAACAAGCAGACAAAGTGGGTTGAAGGTGGGACCTATGGACTGGATATGACAGAAACCTAATAACGATGGTGAAGTCGAGAGAGTAATGGGATTTTCTGCCCTACCACATAACGCTTATATCGAGAAACGAATATCTGGGTTATCTCTGGTTGATAGTGTGCTCATGACTATGATACTCTCTGATTTCTCTCTCTTTATTCAAGTGTGGGAACCTAGTGGAGTTGTAGCTACACAAGTTGAAAGGGATTGGCTAGGGAATCAAGAGTTCAACGCTCAAGTGTGTTCTGCTTTGGTGAAAGAATAATGGATTGGAATTGGAGTAGGCATTAATTCTTGTTAATATAAGTTGTTGAGGCTGGCCATTAATCAACGTGCAGAAGAAAAAAGGTTATCTCATGGTAATTTAGAAGGAATTCAAAGATGGTGGTTGTTGTGTTCCTGTACTGCATGTGGAAAAAGAGTTGTAGAACCTAGAGGAGCTAACTATATGTGGAAGCCCGGTAGAACAGAATGTGAAAAAGCTCAGTTAGATGGGAAGAAATGTGAAGTCTATAGGGGAGAAGAGTTTTGAAAGGAGTACAAGGGTTTCACCATAAAAGATTACAAGAGTTCATGCATATGGCCAGGAACGGATATGGAGAGGTTCTTTGGTGGATCATCGAATTTAAGGAACTAGTTGCAGCTGAGTATAAGGCTAACACAAAGAGAGTGGACAAAGATATGAAGAATATATTTCACCACAAGGAATTTGTGCATGAGAAACTTACAATGAACAAGAATAGTGTTAAGTATATGAGGAATAATATGGTTAGCAGAAGGATGACTGTGTGTAAAGGGAAGGGATCAAAGGAGTTTATTCACTATCATGGTGAACTTTCTATGAGAGGGAACCTAGCCTATGTAACGTCGCGTTTGTCCAAACCGCCAGAGCTATGTATCCGAGAAAAGGGGTATGGGCTAGGAATTAATTTTAAAATACTGGTGCAAGATGGTTATACTGAGAACCAAAAGAGGAAGACATCTGGTGATATGCTCGAAGTTGAAAAATATTACAAGCAACTACTCTTGATGATATTTAGTGATAACACGTGCTATGTCATCATGGTATTAGGTTGGTCGTTGTTGACGGTAGAATTCTAAAATAATTTTATGAGGCTCAATGGGGCTTTAACGACAAAAGATAAAGTTGGATATTCAAGACTAGATACTTTATCAACAACGGTTGAAGCCTTTAGTTCATTAACTCAGTACTAGGTCTTCTGGTTGGCAAACGAGAAGGACGTTTGTTGGGCCTGGATTTGGTCCATCTGCCAGAGGTCCATTACAGTTTCAGGTTTAGGCCCTGAAAAAGAACCTATCGGGTTTTTGGTGTACTCTATTTAGTGTGGCCCATTACAAGAATAGTCTGAATAAAAATAAGATAAAGGCAGCCAAGTGTATTCAAGATAGGTCTCGTCTATGAAAGAGGTTTGGACCCGGTTAGGTGGCGAAAAGAGAAAGCTAAAAGATCATATTCTGGATACTCAGTCTTGAGGTCTAGTACTCGGTCAAAGATGGTAGTTGCAAATCCCGAAAATTAAGTAGAAGATATCGTAAGAGGTTACGATAACTTTAGGTCTCGGGAACAATTATAAAAGCAAGGAAGGAGAGAGAACAAGGGGTCTTCTTCTTCAACCCTTGGTGGCTAATCAAGAAACATAACATATTTTCATTCTCTTGTATTCGTTTTATTCGATCATTGTTATTTAGGAACCTCTTTGTAATCGTTATTCTTAATCAGAAACCTCAATAAATATATAAATTCATTCACAAGTTCTAATGGGATTCTACCCACGTTCTATCTCCTCATCCAAATTTAACCTAGAAATCTATGTGTGGATTTCGTCCTCCACAACGTTGATAGAGTTCCACCTCCTGGTGCTTCTTACTACATATTTTCAAAAGTACTTGAAATCATTGTTGACCAAAAGATAATCATGAGACAAGAGAGTAGTGCTATGAAGGTGTTTGCTTAATGGAAAGAAGAGCCACTAGACTAGTTTTATGGAAACTCTATCAAGTTTTCATCGGAAGCTTCCAACTTGAGGACAAGTTGGTTCTTTTACGGGGAGTATTGATAAGTCTCTATTTGGGCTTACTCGATTAGTTAATGGGTCGATGGTCCATTAGTATATTACTTTCATTTACTGTATATTTTTTGTTTAGGTGTGCGTAGAAACGATCGAAGATCGATCATATTATCAAAAGTATTTTAATCCTAAAATTTCTTTCTCTATAAATTCTCTTCTTATCTCATTCTTCTTCAATCTTCACCCATTTCTGTTTGAATCAGATCGATCCATTCACGGATCGTATCATATTGCACGCACCATTCATTTACCGCCATGCTTTTCGGTGATACGAATTCACTGTCGGTCAGATTCTCGCGTCTGAAATTGCCGGGAATTTAGCTCTTCTCATCTTACACTTCTGCATTAGATATTTCTCCGCTCTTTTACTATGCCATTAATCTATATATATATTATATGAGAAGTCGCTTGTACACGTGGCGCGCTCACAGAATTTGCGGATGACGCGGCGTAATTTTGGAGCTCGTCGGTTTTGTATTCTTTTTAAAAAAAATGGATTTTCGCTTATGTGTCATGTTCTTAATGGCTCTTTATGATTTTTCGCTTAAAAAAAGGACTCGTATTTGTAAAAGACTATATTAACCCTACTGAAGATTATGATGTATTTATAAAAATTAAAAAAGCACATTGTATTTATCTTATAACAATCGCCTTGAAATTCATATTCTTGTGGTTTCTCTTTTTTTTTTTCCATTGGAGTTTCGATAAGCTACCATCAAACAATGATTTGATGAGTAATTCTCATGGCATGTAATTTTTTTTCCTATTCCTTGCACATACGTAATTCTCATGGCATGTTTTGATAAGTAATTCGGGAACACATAGTTATATATCGTCTCTATATAAGCATCTCTTCGAATTGGTTCAATTTTTGTAACGAATAAATAATTGTGTAAAGAATAAATACTCTTACCATATACCTGATTAAACCGATAACAAACCGAAAACTAATGAAACATTGAATCGGTACAATTCTTAAACATGAAATTTAATTTATTTTATTAATTATTATAGT
>OVAN01004283.1:0-26263 GCA_900406275.1 Anastatica hierochuntica
TCTTTCGGTGTTTCAGTTAACCGTAGTCGTTTTACACGATTGATACGAAATCCATGAAAACACGAATCCTGGTGATTCCTGTCATGATGGTTTGACGGAAACTCCAATCGAGACGCCACGAGAGATGGTCGAATNTGATCGGAAGGAACGTGTTTCAGTAAACGGGCTACGACTGAACGTTATCCGCACCTCAGCGCTAACGGACGCCGAGAAAAGTGCTCTGTCTTGCGCCAAGTGGTGCCAAGGACAAAGCTTAGTCTTTAGTTCAGTCTTCAATCGTTTCCAAGACTCGTTCGTAGGTTTGGCGTCAATCGGCGTTTAGACATTTCTTCGAAACGACGCGGTTCTCCGATGGTCACGGAGGTTTCGTATCATTCCGAAGTTTGCAGTGCGAGGTCTTCCAAGAGTTTATTCGTAAATCATGGATGTTAACTTTAGCATTCGGGCTCTTTAGTTGTTCGCGGACGGATATACTTTGTTGAATGATAATTAAGGCTAGACGATGACCAGTCAAGACAAAGGTAAGTCTAGAAGACGTTAAGTCTTGATGGCGGTGAGTCTAGTTGTTGGTCGTGTTTCCGAGTAAGTCCGATTAGCGATGCGATCTTGGATGTTGATTTCGAGATGACCATTTTTGACACCAACATTCTACATGGAAAAGGGAAGCCGCAACAGTTAAGAACTGACAACACCAGCAGGAAATAGCTCGCAACTATATTAAGAAAGGCTGGATCAGAACCTTCCAGCAAGGTGAATGGGTTTGCGACAAGTCTTTGATAACACTAGGTGTTGGGAGTATTTTTGAAAAATCCACTTGGTCTTGAAGCAGTACGACAAGCCTTAAGCCAAAATCAGGGGAATGTCGATATGAGCGTGACGTCGGGAATATGCCTCTGGGCAGGAAGCCAGACGACTATTCCACCCGAGAAAAGGAAATTCTAAGGAAAAGGATATATGCCTAAATATGTAAGGATATACACAGTTTTCCTAATTTTAAGGGGATAATAATTGACCAACTACTATAAATATTAAACCTAAGGGTCCATACAATGTATTCACAAAAAACCTAGAGACTAGACATTAGGTTAAGAGAAACTAAATCTTTGTAAGGGTTCTCACACCCAAATCGCATTCTACCTTGCTTTTCTTGACCAATACAAAATTTCTTTCTCTATTCTCTTTGCTTTGCCTTGCTTGTTATCTCTTGCTTCCGTAGTGCTCCCAAAGAAAACTCCAAAAACATATGTAACCGTTTGGCGCTAGAAGGAGGGGGCATACAATCAAAACTACGTGATGATGGCTTGAGATAACACCGATAACATGATCGCAATGCACGTACCAACATACCTAAGCTACGACGAGATGAGACCCAGATGGAAACCCTACAGAAACTACTAGGAGAGATAGAGCAGCTGAGTAGAAATCAGTCCCCTGTCAGACCCAACGCAAACATGGCCATAGAGTTCCAAAAGCTCAAGCAGCTGATGGAAGCTTGTATGAATAAACTTTAAGAAGATGCAAAGCGCCTTCAATGTCTAGAGCTCGAGAACGAAATTTTGAGGGAAACGAACTCCACCTTAACGGCCAACCAGGCAGCTACGCAGAGGTTGAGGGTACCCATACCCAGGATGCAAACTCTGGATACAACCCTAGGCAATAACCATGGCGAGGAAGAAAATCCGGCCACCAGAGGCAATCCAATGAACCAAGATTACATACATGGGCTAGACGACAAAATATAATCGCAGGGTCGACAGGTTACGAACCTGACCCAGCAGTCCGATGAGGTTAGACGCTCAGAACTGATGTTCTCCAACAAGTTTGTGGTTATTCAATCAATGATTGAACACCTATCAAGAGTTTCTCTTCCTCTAAGAAGAAGTGCTTTAAGATCTTATGCATACACTCCCTTTACAGAAGAGATCGCACTCATCGACAAGCCCACGAAGTTCTCATTCCCAGCGGTGAAGCCATACGACAGGACCACTAACCCAGACAACCATACTGCCCAATACAGGCAAAAGATGCTGACCATCGCAATCCAAAAGGAGCTAAGAGAAGCCGCCATGTGCAAGGGGTTTAGATCTAGCCTCATCAATGCTCTCCTACAATGGTTTATAACCATATCTAACGAGAGTGTGGGATCCTTAGCTGCGTTAACCGACTTGTTTATATAACAATTTTCCAACTGCAGGGTTACCCCAAAATCCACGGTGGATCTCAACAAGATCAAACAGCGCAAAGCGGAACCCTTGCAGAACTATGTGCAACGCTTCAACCAAGATAAAGTAGATATCAACAATTGCAGCATCACGGCCGCAATCTAACCCTTTAGATAAGGACTGCATGAAGACGAGGATTTGTACAAGGATCTATCGAAATTCCCATGCAGAACGATGGAGAACGTGCTCTCTCGGGCCCATGCATAAATTAAGTGGGAAGAGGACGTAGTCTCTAGGAAAAACTATGCTTCAAGGACGGAGTACAGGGTCATACGAATCGAGAAAACCGTTCAAGAAGATAAGCCTTATCTGAAGCCCCCCTGAGAAGATGGAAGTAGAGGGGCCAAAAGCAAGCACCGACCTCTGGGAAGAATTAATGACGATGGACTCGCGGTGACCAACTTGCCCGACTCTAACCTAGCAATATCCAGAGGAGAACTAGTAGGAGTCTTGAAACAGATGGGACCCCAGGTCTGGTGGCCCTAGAAGATGAAGTCATCCGACAATCATAGTAACCCTTTCATAACGATCACTGATATGTTAGTATTTTAGAGGTTTTTATTACAGTTTTTACTCAAGAATTATGGTTTTTAGTATGTATTCGGATCTCTTTGGCGCGAATTTGTTTTCTTTAGTGTTTGTACAAGAATTGAGCTTGGATGTGCGGAAAGGTTGCATTTTGGATGGATTTCAAGCATCGAAGGAAGTTATCTTGAAGGCTGAAATATCCAAATAGATCATTGTCCCGTTTCTTGGACCAATTTTACGAAGAACCAAACCAAACTTATCTTGAACCAGATTTCATAACTAAAACTTAAACTCGTGTTTCGTGTATCATTATGCTATTTTCTGAGTTTTTTAGAACAAGAGAGAGATTTGTAACCTAAGGAGAAGAATCGTCTTCCGTACTTCAAACCCGAGAAGAATTCTGAATGTTACTCTTTATTTTATGTTTAATACAATCATGTCTCTCTCTGATATGATATGTTTTTTTTATTATCATGAGTGAGTAGTTTACTTTTTGGGTTTAGGGTTCTCGCATAGGGATTCATGAATTGTTGACATAGAATTGTATGATTGGGGATATTATCAATTGGATCTTCATCTAGGATTGTTCTTAATGCATGAAATTAAATTGATCACTTAGTTTTTTATCTTAGGTTGTTTAACACCTAGAAAGTTTTTTGTTTAAATGCCTTAAAGAATCCTAAATGAGCAATTCATCTTAAGCCAATGGAAGTTGATGGTTAAGTGAATTGTGAACCTATCAAATCTGTTTAGAATGCATGATTAGAATCTGAGAGTCAACGAAATTTAGTCTCGAGATTTCTAATACATAGGGAATTGGTACTACGAAAGTAGATGAATTCTACAATTGTGTTTGAGTTCAAAACGGTTTAAATCATGTTACCTAGTAAATAATTCGATTCAACAATGAAATGTTACCCTGATCAAACCCAATGCCCAACTCTTCTTTGATTGACTTACAACCCCGTTGTTGCTTGCTTGCTTTCTTTGCTTTCTTAATTTTGATTTATTGCATCTCTTACAAGACATCTTTTTCGCTTTAGTATGCTATTTGATATGAAACTCTACGTGCTACCTTTGGTCTTTGTGAATTCGATCACGAACCACTACAACGTATTTCTGTGCGCTTGTAGTGTTATCTCGGGCGAAAACCTTAGCTATTAAGTTTTCTGGCGTTGTTGTCGAGGAAAAATAGGTTGTCTTAGAACTTAGAATCATTGCATGCCTAAGGCCTTTTTCTTAATTTTGTTTAATCTTTTGTTTTTCTTTTCTGTTTTTGTCCTTTCAGGTGCATGAACATGTCTCACACTAGAAGCCAAGGAATCGCGAATCTTCTCGATTTTGTACCGGAATCTGCGCGTCTAGAGAGACAGAAGGAGAAGGAGAAGCTGCTAGAGGTTACTGAGGAATTTGAGTTTGCTGAAATCATGGGTGATAACATGGGAGAAAACATTCAAGTTCATCAAAATTCTCTCTTTTTTGGAATCCTTCCAGGAGGTGATCCACCTACTGGAGGTGGTACTAATGCTAGTGCTCAGCAAATTGGCCAGCAAAATGTTGCAGCTGAGGGGCAACAACGTGGAAATCAACCTCAATGGAGGATGACTCTGCGCAATATGATACTCCGGAAGCTTTCTATGCGAATCGAGCTGGGATTCGTCCGCCTCCCATAGAGAGAAGAGACTTTGAGATCAAGGCTGGTCTCATTAACTTGGTGCAACAGAATCAGTTTCATGGGTTGCCATCAAATAACCCAATGCACCATCTGGATAAATCTCAAGCCATCTAAAATACTATCCAGCACAACGGAGTACCTGTTGAAGCTCATAAATGCTGGTTATTCAGTTACTCTCTGAATGACAAAGCTACGAGATGCTATAACAGTCTAGAGCCTGATTCTTTGACGACATGGGACAAGATCAAGGTTGTTTTCCTTGGGCATTTCTTCACGAAATCAAGGTCTATGTCTCTCTGAAACAAGATTGCTGGATTTCACCAATTGGGTTTTGAGAGTTTTTATGCAGGTTGGGAAAGATTCAAGGAGTACCTCAAAGATTGTCCTCATCATGGGTTCTCATATTAGAATCTCCTCAACATTTTCTACAATGGGGTTGAGAAGAAATATCATAATGCTATGGACACCGCGAGCAATGGTGATTTCATGACCAAGACTGTGGAAGAAGCTTATATGGTGGTAAATAACATGGCGAATAATCAGGCCAAACAAAGATTAGATTATGATTGTGATAGAGGAGTTGTATCATCAGATGTGAAGAGAATTGATGATCTGCAGTCAAAGCTCGATGAGCTAATGGGGAGAGATCAGCTAGGAGTGAACTTTGCTGGGGAGCAGAATGATGCACCTTAGCTTCAAAAGCTGAAAATGGGACAGTTGAATCATGAGTTCATGACTTAGGAGCTGAATGGTGGACAAGTATATGTGAATTACATTGGAGGTGAAGGGAACTTTGGTAATAGAGGTTTCAACCAATAGAACAAATTCCAAAACAAGTCATTCCAATAGAATCCGAGTGTCTTCAACTATGGGTTTCAGAACAAGAATCAGAGTAGTGGTTTCGGAAACAGTGGCTATCAACAAACGTAGTTTGGTTCAGGGGGATTCAAGAAGAACTATTAGTCGGGGTATCAGAATCAGAACCAAGAACAATCTTCTACGTCTTCTCAATATAGTGAGCTGAAGAAAATGTTGCAGCAACTGTTGGAGAATCAGAAAAAGTCCTTTGCAGACTTGAATCTGAAGGTGGATTACTCGTACAATAATCTCAATGGGAAGCGAGACATTGAGCATACACATGGAATATTTGGAAACACAGGTTGCTAAGACTTCTACAAGAAACAGAGCTCGACCGGGAGTTATTCCATAAAAACCGGAGAAGAATCCGAAGGAATATTACAATGCAATTAAGTTGAGGAGTGGCAAAGAGTTGAAAAACTCGTCCTGAACAGAAGCACTTGGATCACTCGATTCTTGCCCCAAGATCGATCGATCCATGGCTAATAAAGCGTCTAAACAGAAGGACAAGGATCGATCGATCGATCCTTGCCCCAAGATCGATCGATCCCTGTGCTAACGAAGGTGCATCGGATTTTTGTGATGAATCGAATGCACAGGAGGTTGAGGATCAATATGCACCACCCCCACCATATGTTCTCGAGCCTCCGTATCCTTTTAGACCCCATCAAAAGATCAAGGAACATGAGTACAAAAAGCTGACGAATGTAGTTGGTGAATTACACGTACGATTGCCTTTTGTCGAGCAGTCAAGATGGTACCTTCCCTTAAGAGGTACATGAAAGAGATTCTTTTAGACCGTATGACATTAGAGCACGGTGTATCAGTTCTTACTGCGGAGTGTAGCGCGTTCCTTTAGAACATCGCATCGGAGAAATGCGATGATCCTGGTCCTTTTGTGTTGCCTTGCAAGATTGGATCGCTTACCTTTGAGCGATGTCTCTGCGATTTGGGGTCAAGAGTTAGTGTGATGCCACTGTTGGTATCACAACGTTTGAATTTGACTAACTATAAACCCACGAGAATGTCTTTGGTGCTTGTATATAGATCCATTCGAAGACCGGTGGGTGTTCTAGACAACATTCTCGTAGGAGTTATAGAGGGATATGTTTTCATAACTTTCTAGTCTTGGAGCTTGTAGCAGAACCCAAGGATCCTATTATCTTAGGAAGACCGTTATTATCTACTGCTAGAGTCATGATTGATGTGCAAAATAGTCAAATAGATCTCCGACTTAGGAAGTTGACTATGAAGTTCAACATCGAAAAATCCATGAAGAAGACTACCATTGATGGGCACACGTTTTGGGTCGATACACTTGATGATGTGATGAAGACTCTGCTGAAGAGCTCTACACTGAGGATCTATTACAGATAACCTTAACTTAGATTGAAGGTGAGTATGGGTTTTTGGATGCAGGTACTTCTGAGGTTGCTGAATTGCTGGATTCAGCACCTACTGTCGAGAAGCAGGTCCTGTTTATTAAGCTCGAAGAGCCATCTCCTGCGACTTCTACATCATTGGTGGCGAGTTTGAGTGTGATGTGTTCATAATTTAACGCATATGTAGCATCATTTAGTATGTGTTTTAGTTGTATTTAGATTGTATATAATGCATTTAGGTGTTAGAATTCATAAAGTTTCTAAGTTGAATCTAGTTTAGGGTTTTCGTCTTTGCATTGCATTCTTTTGCATTTGTAGGTGCAACCTTTGGATGAGCAACTTGAGAGCTTGGCATGATGGATTCTTGATGCTTAAATGGTGAAGAAACAAAGAGAATCAAGAGGCAAGTGGAAGTGGAGAAGAGAGTATATGCAAATAATATGCCATTATGACGGCAATTGAAAGAAAAAGAAGAAGAAGCTGCAAACGCAACCAGTGATCGACCTCCAGGTCGATGGGAGCTTGCCTATGGTTGATGGGGCATTGCCTTTACAGATTGTTGACGTGTTTTAAGGCTTTCGGGGCTTCCTTTCCCCCCCCCCCCCTTTTAGTATAAATACCCCTCTTAGCCTCCGAGAACAAAAAACCTCTCTTCTTTTATCAAATTTCCAACAATTTTGTTCATGTTTTAAGTTGATTCCCTTGATCTATTAGATCAAGAATCTCTCTTTAAATTTATGAATCTTGGATCTTTTATCTATCTATTTATGTTTATCTTTCTCATATCTACTCTCTTCTTTTCCATGATTTGTGAGTAGGTTCTTTAGATGGATCTTGGGTGTAGGAGATTTGGCTAGATAGGATTGTAGTGATGGTGTTAGGGATAGTTTATCTTTAGTTTCTAATGGATTAGGAGGTCTTAATCCTTGATTTGAAGGAATCTTGACATGTATGCATTTCACGCCCGAAAGGTGTTCGATGAAATATCTAGGAGAACCTAATTCATGCTAAATATTTCTTAGCCAATGAGAGTTGATTGCTAGGGAGTTTAGTGACTAAATGGACATATTCTTAATGATTCTTATTGATTTGTCATTGACAATAAGCAAGAGTTAAGTGATTGCGTCATATAGGAAATGGTTTACTACCATGAGAATGGAGTAAGCTATAGATGTCTTTGGTCATAGAATTGCTCTTAGTAGCTTGAACTAACACCACTATTACCATCTTACTAGTTTCTTCAATTACACTTACCCTTGATCCAGCACTTTACTTATCTTTAATTATTGTCTTTGCCATTTCAGTTAATGCTTGTTTCTTTTGCTTAATTTACTTTCTTGCTTTGCTTTCTCTATCTTATTTATGTTATTGCTTTTCTTTTGCTTTTCTTAGTAGATTGTTAGGAAATAAACCCCTTCTCGATTTGCTTAGATTAGGAGAAATTGTGTGTTCTCAAAGTTTAGACTTTTCTACATTGACATGCTCCTTGTAGTTCGACCCAAAAGTACTACAATAGCATATCCGTGCACTTGCGAATTGTGTGATTGTTAGGAAATGGGCTTTTATAAATATTAAAGCTTCGTTGTGATTTTGTTTGTATAAACAATCGCGCAACAAGTTTTTGGCGCCGTTGTCGGGGAGCCAATATAGATAGTTCTAGTTTACCTTTCAAATTTCAATTCCTTTTGAGACTAAGCTTTTATTTTTAAGAATCAAACTAATCTCGTTTCTTTTGTGTTTGTTATTTTGCTTTGCGAGGTAATGAATCCAAGGGATAACAGAGGTTTGAGTGTGAAAAGATTGAACTTGGGCATGGAAGAACCAAGAATGGGTATGAGGAATGGAAATAATGAAAGGTGTGTCATGGAAAGGTTCCACTTTCAAGAGGACCGTGCGCTTCAAGAGCTAATCGAGGATTTTGACAAGCCATTCACCAATCCTACAAGAATGGGTTTAAGATGTTCTCAACACAACCTTCCTCACTTTGAAATCAAGCCGAGTTTGATTGGATTAATACAAAGCTTGCGATATTTTGGGCTTAATGAAGAAGATCCAATCGAACACCTCTATAATTTTGAGAGATTTCGTGAGACGATTAGGATGCAAGGAGTCCTTGAGGATCTAGAAAAACTCTCTCTTTTCTCATTCTCTATTTAAGATATAGCTTCTCAACGGGAGAGAAGTGTGAAAAGCTCAACAATAACCACATGGGATGAACGCAAGAAGCGGTTTCTTGAAAGATTCTACTCTCACAAGAGGACTATCAAGTTGAGAAATGACATTGCCTCTTTCAAACAAGGAGTAGAGGAAACCTTTGGAGAAGCATGGGAGAGATTTAGTAGATATGTGAGAAGTTGCCCACATCATGGCTTCACAAAAGGTAGCCTTCTACAAATTTTTCACCGAGGAGTCCATGGACAATTTAGGCTTGCTATGAGCTTGACAAGTAATGGAAATTTTGCTAGCTTATCAGCCGAACAAGGTGAGAAGTTAGTCGAAAATTTAAAGATTCGTGATAAGAGTGGTATCGAGAATAGTGTTGCAGACTATTTTTCTCGATTGTGAGTGGAAGCTGATACACCACTTGATGATAGTCTCCCTGAGGAGAATGTATATATGGTTGCCTTGCTAGAGGATGAATACATGGATAATGTTGATTATTTTGACATTAGAAAAATTTATGATGAAATACTTTGGTTTGCAGATTTTGCGAATTTTCTGAGTGCAGATTTGGAGCAACCTGATTTCTCAGGATATGCGAAGAAGAAGTTCCTTAAAGATGTCAAACATTATTTTTGGGATGATCCCTTTCTCTACAAGAGATGTGTTGATGGAATTTTCGCAGGTGTACTCTATAGTTTGAGGTGCAAGGTATTATGTATCACTGCCATGCTTCTGAATATGCAAGACATTTTGGTACTTTCAAAACTGTTTCAGAAGTGTTGCAGGCAAGTTTTTGGTAGCCAACACTCTTCAAGGACACCCATGATTACGTCTCTAAGTGTGATGCTTGTAAGAGAAAAGGCAACATCAGTAGGCGGAATGAGATGCCTCAGAAGTTCATATTGGAAGGAGAGGTTTTGACGTATGGGGTCTTGATTTCATGGGACCTTTTCCATCTTCTTATGGAAATCAATACATTTAGATTGCAGTTGATTATGTCTCTAAGTGGGTATAGGTACTGGTCAGACCCTCTAAAAATGCCAAAGTGGTCCTAAAGATGTTCAAATATCTGATTTTTCCTCGGTTTGATGTGCCAAGAGTGTTTCTGCAATCTCTACTAGCAGATTTTTCGGAGATATTTGGGAACTTTTGGTTTCTTGAATTTGGTCAATGTTTGGTGCTTGAATGATCTTATACACATGTTCTAAAATATTTAGCAATAGGATTGCACCTCGATTTAGCGTTTTAAGGTTTGATACTGGTGATTTTGTGATTTCGCGTTTCATATGCTTGATTTTTGCGAGGATACATGTTTCTTCTTGATTTGCCTTGGATATTGATGATTTTATTATTTTTTGGCATCTCTATGATTGATTACGATATGTTTTGAGGATTGGTTGCGATGAATTGATTATTTTCACTTGGATTTGAAATGTAAACGAAAATTGGACATATTTGGTGTTGTTCTTGCTTTGATGAATGATTTGATGCATGCTCTTCATATCTATGAGCTTGATTTTAGCAGGAACATTACTCTTTGAATTAAAATTTATTTTTGTGTTTGTTTCATTTTGATTCGGATACTAATTTTGTTTCTAAGTGTTTATTTTCACAGGTTATGGGTAAACGAAAGATAGGAGAGGTTCCGAAGATGCAAGATCCATCTAGCTCCCTTCTACACCGCCAGTTCAAGAGGAGCGATCTCACACATCCTGCCAACCGTCCTGTTACTCAGGAGTGAGACCAATATGACTTGCAGTTTCTGTAGGACTTGGGACATATCACGTTCCCGATTACTCGAGTCGTTGATAACGACCTCCTGGAGGCGTTTGCTATTAGGCAGAACTTCTATGCTATTTTGACAGGAAGGGACTCCGACGTTTGCTGGAGCTTCAGGAGCATGTCTACCCCGAGCTATGTCGGGAATTTCTGGCCTCTGCACGCTGTGTCTATCCGGATTTGGACAACCCGGTGGCTAACCAAGGCACATTCTCCTTCATTGTGCAGGGTCGGTTTTATTCTATCTCCCTCATGGACTTGGCTAGAGTTTTTGGTTTTGCGCAGGGCCGGGGTACTAGGGTACCAACTTTGTTGAGGTCCAGTGAGTTATGGGACTTTATTGTTGCTGGGTAATTTGTCTCTTGGAATATGAAGTCGTCGCGTATCCGCAGTCCTGTTCTTCACCTTGCTGCCAAGGTATTGTGCTCGCACATCTACACCAAGTCTATTCAGGCTGCTGTGACCAACGACAAGTTGGGTCTACTTTTTATTGGTGTTGGACATACATGGGACTTTGCGCCTCATATCCGTTATGTGGAGGCTACGGATCTGAACATGGTTGCAGTGGTTGCTGAAAAATTCGCCTTCTTCAAGGTGGTGGCTTCTGAGAAGAAGTCTTTTGTTGCGGGTGCTCTTATTATCCGACTTCTGCGGTTTGTCATGTTCGACTTCACTGGTCACTAGAGAGTGGAGTTCAAGCTCCCGAAGCAGAAGGCGATATTTCAGGATAATAAATCTAACTATGCTTTCCTCGATGGGAAGCATCTTGTTGATTGTTCCATTCTAGCTTCCCCCTGGAAGGATGATATAGACAACTCGAGACCATTCATCTATCACTTCGAGGACCGCCAGCAGAGATCTCTCTACATCGAGCTGCCATGCCCGGATTTGACGTTTGTAGCTGATTTATTGGGAGTTGAGTTTCTACTTCCTGCAGAGCGTCTTTGTCCCTGTCCCCCTTCTTTCAAGAAGGGTTCTTCAAGTCCTGTTGGGGACCGTGTTGGTGATGATTCAGATTATGAGGCTCATATGCTTCCACCTACCACATGTATTGTTCCTAAGATCGCTGAGCTGTTTCCAGAGGATTTCAGTGCCTATGAACTTGACCCACCACCGCGTCCTTTTGCTACTGTTGCGGAGTTCAGAGCTTGGACCATTAAGAGTCATCAGAGGACGAGCTCTCTCATGTTGTGTTTCGCTAGAGGAATCTCCAATATAGGGAGGTTACTTTCTTGTTCTCCTAGCAGGTCTATTCGTGAGGATGCTATTAGGCGCAAAGTGCCACCTGTTCATGCAGCTGTTGCAGATGATGATGACGAGGAGACTGAGAGTGAGGAGTCTGGTAAGGAGGAGACACAGGAGACTCGCGCGGCTCTTGCACGAGAGGAGGCCAGACAGAGCGAGGAGTGCTCCAAGAGGAGAGCAGACTACGCCTCCGGAGATGCAGGCAGGCGCCCCAGAGCCACATCCAGATAGAGGCCTAGCACTTCCAGAGCAGCTCAGTAGTTCTCTTTCCTTTTCTTTTCATTTATGTTTTTATTTTTATTTTGATTTGGATTGTTATTTTTATTTGCTACTTACCCCTTCCTTGGATTTGTTTCACACTGAGACGGTGTGAGATAAGTCTGGGGGAGGTTACTTATGTTTTTATTGAGTCAGTTTAAGGATTGTTTATGCTTCATGATGATTTCAGACTATTATCTCTACGCACTGCACTTATTTATATTCTCATTGACCATTTCATTTGGACTTTTAGCGCAGACCAACCGGAATACCTCATGACCAAACTCCCCACCAGAAATCTCTAGAACTCAGACATTTTTCTGAAATGTTATTAACTCTATTTTATTTGGCCTACTAACGAACTTAATTGCTTTGATCTAGGAACTTGAAATCATGACTCAAATTCATCATTCAGGATTACATCCCCATTTTTCTACCATTCTTTTCAGTAATCTTGAGTGGCCAGACTCATCTTTAGTCTGGCACCATACCCTTACCTTATCTCCTTGAATCTCCATGCATTTCTTTTTGATCTTATATGCACACATGTGTAAAAACAATGGAGAGAATAGGGTAGACATGATTCGTCTAATTGCTTAGATAGGATTTGAACAATTTAGGTGGTTTAAACAAGGTCATGAGTGTCTGATTTCTCGGTGTTGGATGTTTTTGTGGTTAATATGGATATGTTGCATTTCTTCATGTTGTATGGGTGTTTTAAAATTTAAAAACGTCATTGATATGCTAATTTCTACCAGGTTTTCGTTCTCTAAAAAAAGGAAAATTATTTTTTTCTTCTTCATATTTGGTTTAGAAATTAGCATTTGCATAATATTTTGTTGGTTGGATTCACCTTGAAATTTGCATGTATTCGGTTTACTTTTGATTGGTTGTTTGTAGTTGGGTAGTTAAGGGACATGAATATCAATATACTCTTTCTCACCTGTGATTTTACATAATGCCTTGCATCCTGATGCAATTTTTGATACCTGAAACACTCTAAGCCTCACCACTAAAAGCCATGAATACCTAGCTTGATTTTCTGATAACGAGTTCTTTGGTGAAAAAGTTTCACGCCTATCTTGAATGAATGTACAGAGTTATTAACATGGATGTTGAGTTTGCAGGTTCAGATTTTAGAGTATGGATGGGCTTGAGAGGTCATGCACGAATTCTTGGGGAGAATGTTCAAATTGTTCTGAGTTTATATGGTTAGCGAAAGTAGTGCAGAGTAAGGTTTTCTGATAGCATAAGATCCATTTGGTTTTCAAACTTCTTTTCTCGTAGGCTTAACTTTGTTTCGTTTACTTGAGGACAAACAAAGATTCAAGTCTGAGGGATTTGATGTGTTAGTATTTTAGTGGTTTTTATCACAGTTTTTACTCGAGATTTTTTGTTTTTACTATGTATTCGGATCTCTTTGGCGCGGATTAGTGTTCTTAAGTTTTTTTACAGGAATTGAGCTTGGATGTGCGAAAAGATTGCATTTTGGACGGATTTCAAGCATCGACGGAAGTTTTCTTGAAGGCTGAAATATCCAAATAGATGGACAAGGATCGATCGATCTTTGTCTCTAGATCGATCGATCCCTACCCTGTTTCTCGGACCGATTCTACGAAGAACTAAACCGAACTTATCTTGAACCGGATTTCATAACTAAAACCTAAACTCGTGTTTCCTGTATCATTATGCTTTTTTGAGTATTTTAGAGTAAGAGAGAGATTTGTAACCTAAGGAGAAGAACCATCTTTCGTACTTCGAATCCGAGAAGAATTCTGAACCTTACTCTTTATTTTCAGTTCAATACAATCATGTCTCTCTCTGATCTGATATGTATTTGTTCGATTTTCATGAGTAAGTAGTTTGCTTGTTGGGTTTAGGGTTCTCGCATAGGGATTCATGAATTGTTGACATAGAATTGTATGATTAGGGATATTATCAATTGGATCTTCATCTAGGATTGTTCATAATGCATGAAATTAAATTGATCACTTAGTTTATGATCTTAGGTTGTTTAACGCCTAGAATGTGTTTGTTTAAATGCCTGAAAGAATCCTAAATGAGCAATTCATCTTAAGCCAATTGAAGTTGATGTTTAAATGAATTGGGAACCTATCAAACCTGTTTAGATTGCATGATTAGAATCTGAGATTCAACGGAAGTTAGTCTCGAGGTTTCTAATATATAGGGAATTAATACCACAAAAGTAGATCAATTCTACAATTGTGTTTGAGTTCAAGATGGTTTAAAACATGTTCCCTAGTCAATAATTCGATTCAACAATGAAATGTTTCCATAAGAATACCCAATGCCCAACTCTTCTTTGATTCATTTACAACGCCGTTGTTGCTTGCCTGCTTTCTTTGCTTTCTTAATTTTGATTTATTGCATCTCTTACAAGACATCTTTTTTGCTTTAGCCCGCTATTTGATCTGAAACTCTACGTGCTACTTTCGTCTCTGTGGATTCGATCCCGAACCATTACAACATACTTTTGTGCGCTTGTAGTGTTATCTCGGCCGAAAACCTGAACTATCAATCACTGTCACATCACCAAGGACTGCATATCCCTTAAAATGAAAATTAATGAACTACTTAAAAAGGGTACCTTCGGGAGTTTCTTTCCTACAAAGTCAAAGGACTACTAAATAGCCAAGAGGACGACGCGCATGTGAGGCGCAAAGATCCAAATTCTCCCCCGAGGCGCGACCGCCTGACCAACATAATATCAAGAGGATCGAAGATCAGCGAGATCTCCCATGCAGCGCAAAAAGTAACCCAAACGTCCATGGAACAAAGGGGCAAAGCCACAAAAGGGATCAGCTTTACCGCAAAGGATCAAGACAAGGTTTTAACTCCGCACCATGACACCATGAAGGTTTTAACTTCGACAGTGGCAGCTCCACTAACGTACTCTTCTTGGGGCATACTCAGACCTCGGTTTAACCCAAGAAACCTTATCCAAGAAAGCCACCCCGCTGGTAGGTTTGACTGGAGAAGATAAGCAGACTATAGGATAAGTTACACTTCTTGTCTATGCAGGGGGAGTAAATCTCTCTACCAGATTCTCCGTGGTAGACTGTGCTTGCACCTATAATATGATCATGGAGAGATCCTGGATACACGAGATCATCATCGTCCCTTCTACTTTGCATCAAGCGCTTAAATTCCCGACATCTTAGGGAATTAGAGAGATCAAAGAAGATAAGGAGAATGCTAGTCATGGTATTAAACTTCCCTAAAAGGAAAGATGACACCCTTATAGCAATTGCAGAAACAACCTCCGGCCAAGCACACTAGGGAGCCAGAGGTGGAACAACTAGACGAGGTACCCCTAGTACCCAGGAATCTGAAAAAGAGACTCAAGATAGGTTCATGCCTTCAAGAAGGCCTACGACAAAGACTAATCGACTTCTTAAGGTATAACTCCGAATATTTCGCATGGTCTCACATGGATATGCAAGGCATAGACCCTAAGTTATAGTGCACAAACTGCAGGTAGACCCGAATCATCCCACAATAAAGTATGATAAAAGGAAATTTACACCACAAACGGACTCTTTTATTTACAATTAAGTCAAAAATCTACTTGCCGCTGGGTTCATTCTTGAAGTCCAATATCCAGAGTGGCTAACAAATGTCGTCGTGGGGAGAAAGAAAAATGACAAGTGGATGGTGTGTATAGACTTCATGGACCTTAACAAGTCTGTCACAAAGGACTCATTCCCTCTACCACACATAGACAAGCTGGTAGACGCTACATTTGGGCACTAACTAATGAGCTTCATGGACGCTTCCTCTGGGTACAATCAGATCCTCATGCATTCGGACGATTAGGAGAGAACGTCCTTTATGACCTCTCGAGTAATGTACTGCTACAAGGTGATTCCCTTTAAGTGGGAAAACGCCGGATCCATGTACCAGAGGCTGGTCAACATGATGTTTGCGGATCAAATTGGCCAGACTATGGAAGTTTACATAGATGACATGTTAGTCAAATCCCTAGAAGTAGAAGACCACAACGTCCACCTGCAGCAAGCTTTCTCAACGCTAAGAAAATACAATATGAAGCTCAATCTCTCCAAGTGCTCATTTGCGGTAAGCTCTGGAAAATTCTTGGGGTACATAGTAATGTACCGAAGAATAGAGGCAAAGGGAGAGCAAATCAGGGCGGTTCACGCCATTCCCTCTCCCAAAAATCCAAAGGATGTCCATAAGCTGAAGGGAAGGATGGCCACCTTGAGTTAATTCTTATCAAGACTCTCTGACAAGTCTCATGCGTTCTTCGAAGCTCTCAAGGACACCGAGAAGTTCAAATGGGACCAAAAGTTCGAAGACGCCATGCTCAAACTAAAGGAGTACCTCACCATGCTGCCTCTCCTCATCAACCCTCAAGACGGAGAACCATTCCTCCTATACCTATTTTTTTGCGAACATGCCATGAATGTAGTCTTGGTCAGGGGGGAAGAGGGAAGCAGGCAACATCCGGTCTACTACGTTAGCAAGTCACTTCTTGATGCGCAAACACGCTACAGTCATCTGGAGAAGTTGGCCCTTCACCTGGTTATGGTAGCCAGAAAGTTGCACCCATATTTCCAATATTAACCTGTGGTCGTGGTCACATCATTACCTATGAAAACTATGTTGCGCAAGCCAGAAGTATCTGGAAAGCTAGCCAATAGACGGTAGAGTTAGAAGACTATGATCGCCCTGCCTCCGCAATAAAATCTTAATTCTTAGCTGATTTCGTTGCAGAATTCTCTCCATCGATGACACCCGGATAGAAGAAGAGATCAAAATGAATCAGGAGAAAAAGGGCGCAGGAGAATGGACAATTTACATGGAAAAATTAGGCAACGTAAGGGGAGCGGGAGTTGGCCTCGTGCTTATATCTCCAAATGGAGAAGTTGCATCTAGAGCGATGAGGTGCAATTTCAAAGCCAACAATAACGAAAGCGAGTACGAAGCATTAATTGCAGGGCTTAGTTTGGCAAAAGAACGGAATAGAAAACGTGAAGGTTTATAGTCATTCCTAGTTGATCGTAAGCTAGACGCACGACGATTACTAGGCAAAATATGCAAGCATGGCCATTATCTCGCCATAGCCAAAATGCTCATCAAGTCATTTCATACGTGCGAGCTCAAGCAAATCCTTAGGGAGAAAAACTCGCACGCCAACGCTCTATCCAACCTAACCTTAGCTCTGAAAACAACATATCCAATCAATATTCCCTTCCTCTTACTACAGTGCCCAGCAGTGGATGAGGACGCAGAAGCACTCTAGGTTTCCAACATCGAGGAAATTGGAAACTTGATGAGTCCTATTATCTCCTTCATAAAGGATGATACGCTGCCAAACATAAGAAGCAAATGCAGAAAGATAAAAAGACAAGCAACACACTATTGTCTGATCCGAAGGAAACTCTACCAAAGATCCTTCTTTGGGCCATATCTCTAGTGCGTAGCCCCAAGGGACATAGACTTGGTCCTTCAAAAGCTACATGAAGGAGAATGTGGATCCCATTCTGGCGCCAGGAGCCTTGTGCTCAAGGCCAGAAGTGTTGGGTACTACTGGCCTACGAAGACCGACGATGCGCTCCACATAGCAAAACCCTACGACAAATGCCAAAGGCACGCTCCAATCTCCAAGCTTCCACCCGAAAACCTTAAACCCATTAACTCACCATGGCCATTCATGAAACAAGGCATGGACATAGTGGGAGAATTCCCAAAAGCTCCTAGCCAGAAGGAGTTATTACTGGTAATAACATAGTACTTTTCCAAGTGGGTGGAAGCAGAATTCATGAGCAAGATCACTGACGTCCATATCAAGAGATTCCTCTGGAAATATGTTGTAACCCAGTTCAAGATATCCCAAGAGATCGTAACAGATAATGGCCCTCATTTCACTAGCGACAACTTCAAGAACTTTTGCATGGTATGGGGTATAAAGCTGAGTTTTGCGACACCCAGACACCTTCAGTCGAACGGGAAAGTTGAATCAACAAAAAAATTTGTGGTAAACCTCCTAAAGAAACATCTAGAAGAAGCCAAAGGCTACCAGGTCGAAGAACTTCCTGCCGCATTATGGGCCTATAGAACTACCACCTAGAAGGCTACAGGCGAGACACCTTTCTCTCTAGTCAATGGATCAGAGGCGGTGTCCCTTGCCGAAGTCAACGTTCCTACAATTAGGAAAGAACAGAGGAAAACGAAGAGCTGATTGCCCTGTTCCTGGATCTGCTAGACGAAAAAAGGGAAGCCGCAAGGGTAAAAACCTGGCAACAGCAACAAGAAATAGCCCGCAACTATAATAAGAAAGTTTGGACAAGAGCCTTCCAGCGAGGCGAATGGGTCATAAGACGAGTCTTCGATAACACCATGGACAAGGCAACCAGCAAGTTAGCACCATGATGGGAAGGACCATACCAAAGCATAGAAGTGAGAGGTTCAAAGGCTTACAAGTTACATGATAGGTATGAAAAAGTACAGCCAAACAGCTGGAACGCGTTACACCTCAAATCCTACATCTTCTGAGAAAGACCTCTGGCACAGACGAGCACCTCGCCAAGATATGTTTTCTATTTTTATGTTATCAAAGTTTATTTTCCTTTACGCATTAATTTATGATTCCAGTGTGTCCACGGATGGATTATCTTTAATAAAATAACTGATACAGTTGAACAGCTATCTCTCAAAACAAAAATAGTAAAACATCGTACCCAACGCTAAAACCTTCGCTCAAACAAGGGCAAAACCCAAAAGAGAGCCACGAAAGATTTCCTACTCCTATTGAACACAGACAAGGTGCCAAGTGCTGAGCAGGAGGCAAAGTGCTTACCCATGTTCGCCGGGCCAGACGAAAAATGAAATGGTATAACCTGATCAATGATCACGCCCAATCTTCTTACTCAAACGTGGGAAGCAGCATAAACGCTGTCGAACTGCCCCTTTTTGTTAAAAGGTGAGACGCGATAGTATAACCTAAAGACTAACATTGGCTTGCTGCAGAAAGCAAAGTTAAGCAAAATATACAAGTGTCACCCAACGGTGGCAGAGTAGTACGGAAACCTTAAAAAATATTGTTCAACGACAAAGACAAAAAGTTCAAAAAATGGAATTAGTATGAACTCCAACCCCGTTATCCTAAGACCCTTCAAAATACTGAAAAGATACGTTCTTAGGGAAGAAGGGCAAAAGACTAGCCAAAAGGCAGAGGCTTAACTATGCCAGAAGGCTAGCCAAAAGCCAGAGGCCGATCAAACGTAGAAAGACTAGCCAAACGCCAAAGGCTGAGAGACGCCTAAAGGCTAGCCAAACACCGGAGGCTTGCTGAAAAGCCAAAGACTAATCGAATAATTGGAGGTAAGAGAATGTTGATCATGAACAGACCAGAGGCTAAATAACAACCAGAGCTCAATCTATCCTATGAGATAATTCGAAAATCATAGCAATTGCCTTACATAAGCAGATAGATAAAAAAAGATTATAAAATGGAGAGGCATCAATGAAAGCCACGAAGGGCCTACTGGCAAAGTTTAAAATAAAAAGGACCAAAAGGCAACAAAAGACTAAGACTTAAAAATGCCAAATGAGTTATACAAAATCCCACTAGGGCATAACAAAACCCACATAGGGGCTGGAACTATAAATTTCAATAAAAAGCCCCAAGGTCAAAGCATAATAGTAAAATTCTGATCAGGCGGTCAGGCTTCATTCATGCTTGGTTCGGAGTGGGAGACTTACCGGCATCAGCATCAGCCAAGGTAAAGGTGTCTGGGGCAGGCGAAATCTCAGGCTCACCTTCAAAGCTTGGAGCTAGCAAGTTGTTAACCTCAACCTCGGTCTCTACCACTAGCTTATAGCTGTCAAAGTCCTCCTGCAAGTTCCAAGAGCATGTGTTTCCATTGAGCCAATCCCTTGCCATCCCCTAGTGACCTACAATCTTTGCACCATTGACCGCCATAGTCTTCTCCTCAGCAAAGATGTTGACCCTGGCTCTAAGCTTCTCCACCTCTTTTTCTAGATCAGCCTTCTCTACAATCAGTGCTTGGGTACGGCTAGACTCCCTTTGGTTCATCGACTCCAACCCTCGAACCAAGTTCTTCTTCTCCCTTAGCTCCTTCTCCAAGCTAACTGACTTCTCCTTTTCAATTTAAAGCTTGCGGATGTGGTCCTCCACCATGTCCCTTGTGAGAACTGAAATTCGCACTGTCGATTATCATAATCAAAGGAAAGCCAGGAAACCCTAACTTTCCTTAAGGTCCTTGTTTCTGCTAAACTAAACAACGACAGATCAAAGTACGAAATAACAGACGACGATATCAAAGTAAAAGAGAGTCAAAAATAAAAGTAGAGCAATAGAGATCTTATTCCGAATTTGTGTTGAGCGTTACAACAGGTGATAAGTCGTGGCCGCGAGAGTTGTCGGCAAGTATCCTAGTTCTAACAGCGTAAGACTTGTAAACCTTGTTAAGACGTACCTCGCTAACAAAAATGAAAAATAAACCTAATTGCTCTAAGTGCGAATTGTGAAGAATTTTTTGTGTCCCTCTCGTCTTTCCCCTTGGCCTATCTTATATACGCCTTCGTAGGTCTGCCTCGTTTCCTTTTCTGCCCTAGATTCGAGTGTATCCTTCTGCGGGAATATTCCTTTTTCGAGAATATTCCTTATCTTCTTGATTTTCCGTTTCTGAACTTGACTTTATTGTGTTATCCATTTATCTTTTGCGGAACTCGGGTAAATTGTTGACGTAGTTGGGCCCATTCTCGTTCGGAACATAAGTGGACATTTATCGCGTTTTGGGCCTTCCTGGGCTATTTTGCGATAAAGTGGTTTTTACGATTTCTTTCAGAGAAATCATTCTTCGTACGATTACGCAGTGATGGTTTCGCGAAACGACAAGACCAATCATATAGCTAAGATAATATCTGTGTTCAAGTTAACCGTTATCATTTTATACGATCAATAGGAAGTTTTTATGAACAAAATAAGTCTTTACGATTATTGTCACGAAACTTTAACGAAATCTCTAATCGAGATGAAATAAGAGACAATCAAACTGATATTCGAAAGAGAAGACGATCGAGAGGACGTGGTCCAGTCAACCGTGGGCGACTAGAGTTTATTAAAGGTCTTGTCACCATGGGCGACTAGACATGTTTCATGTCTAGTCGCCCATTGGTGACTAGACTTTGGCACGGGTCAAGACGCCCATGGGCGACTAGACATGGTTCATGTCTAGTCGCCCACGGGCGACTTGACTTTCGGAAAGATTCTAGTCGCCCACCGATGAAAATACTTTGCTCGTGTTTTCGAAACGATGCGATTATCCAACGTTTAATGTGATTTCTTATCCGCCTGAAACTCGTATCTCAAGATCTCTTGGAAGTTATTCGGGAATCTTGGGTGTTGATTTCGATGTTATCTTTTTTTTACCCCAACAACCCTCCTTAATTTAGTTGTCTCCGTTGACCCCCTATCCTCTGCATGATGGATAAAGGCAGTCATCTGACACACAAAAGAGAGCAAGGTTTAAAAAAAGCGGAGACAAGTAAGAGATCTAGAAGCTCGTATCCAGATGCTTACCCCCAGCATCTTCCTTCAGAGAAAGGAAAGCATGCCGACGGAGTTAGAGCAAGGGTAGGAGATGTTCAGCGCAGGGAATACAAGGACCTTTAACTACCGTAGGGTGTCATCCAAGTCATAGGGGGAGAGAGATAAGGACCTCGTGGTTGCATCATTTTTCTTCTTGGCCTGGGAAGAGGGGGCACTAGACTTGTGTTGAGACTTCCTCTTCGTACCTGGGGTCTCCAAGATCTCCACATCTTCGGAAGCTAACATCTTACCCCCAGAGGCGATCTTCGCTTCCCTCGCCGCTTTAATCTTCTTAAAGTCCTCCATCACCTTTGGCACCGAACCTGCCATGTTCGCTGCACTAGAAGAACGAATACTCAGAACAATAGAGTCAGAGGGAAGAAACAAGTCAAGCAAATAGCAGAAGTCGAAAGCAAACCCTAGACACTGCTTTCTTCTAGAGCTTCCAGACTGAGTAGAAAAGTAGTGCTCCTTGCCTCAAGAGGAATCTTGAGTACCTGCTCTACCTTCTTCTTTCCTCTCTCAATTTTGTCCCTCGAGGCCGCTGCAAAAACAAAGGAAAACAAAAAATGATAGGAGCTAAAGATTAAAGAAGAAACTAAAGGAGATGACTCATTCTAGACCTACCAATGGGCTACCACAGGGTGGGGAACACCGGTTTGTCACCCACTCTCATAAAGACAAACCGCTGGGCATAGGCTTTGTAGAAGGCAGCGCCTTTCTTCTCTCCTCTCTCAAGCACTTTGACGATGCGAATGTTGACCCGTGTATGAAAGTAATACCTCCCTTTACCAGGGGAAACGGGAGAGAAGTAGTAGGCATACAACATCTCACTGACGTCCATGTCAAAGCCATGGAAGTTATTCAGGACCTGGATCACCATCAGTATTCTCCTAGAAAGAGGATTCATCTGTTAGGAGCATATTCAAAAATGGTTGGCCACAATGACCACCACGGCAGGGAGGCTAGCCTTCACCCCTGTTTCCAAATAACCCTCATATGTGGCTATCTCGTCATAGGGTGATGCAACACAGATTGAGCTTGGAGCTGGAATGGAGTTCAATTCAAGTGAAGATGAGCTAGAAGAAGAAGTGGAACCGAAACCAAGTCAAGAACCAATCAAGTTATCCAATGGACCGATTACAAGATCACAAACCCGGAGACTTGAAAAGAGAATTCAGACTTTGGTTTATGACAAACCAATTTCGATGGCAGCTGAAACCAACTAGCAATTTCACAGACTTTTTAATTATTCGGTTTTCTTAGTTTAGTTTAAATTGGGCTTTTAAATAGGATTTGGGTTTAATTTCCAGCGACATTAATAAGTTAATTGGGATGTAATTTTCGTGGGTTTTGATTAGAATAGGGATTAGATTAGGTTAAATACTTGTTGGCTGCAAACAATTGAGCAACACGTTCTTTTCAGCAAAAACTAGAGAGTTTCTTTCTTCTCAGTGATTGAGAAAACCCGTGTTCATCTTGAGCAAATTCAACAACTTCAGAGTTTATTCTCTATAATTCTTTCTTAAGATCTAAAAGGGAGTTCATTCACCCGATCTCAGAAACCATCTATCCATCGAAATCTGATCTGAAATCATCCTTCTCATCTTTTCACCTATTCTGCGACAAAACCAAAAAGAAAACAGCTTGATCTCTTGTTTCCAGCAATCAAAAGGGACTAAAAACCTCCCAAAGCAATCAAAAGTGCATCAAGTGGTATTAGGGCCACTGGAACAGAGATTGAAATCGCGAAAAACAACCAGAAAATCGGGTGATTTCTTCTCTTTTATGTCGAAATTTTATCTTTTTTGGGGAGACACTTTCTTTTCTCTTTACTCTGATTGTTGAAAGGGCTATTAAGATACAAATACAGCAGGACTAAAACATCTGAACGCTTAAAAATCTGGAAAAAGCCTGAAGATAAATCCAGGTTCTTGTGATAAAGGGATTGCGGCTGCAACTTCCGCTGCAAGTTTCAGCCTTTGCAACCCAACTTCTGAATCTTTGTATCTTCTTTAAGGTAGGGGACAATTGTGAAGTTGAGTTTGATCTTTGCTGAAATTGGGTGATCCACACAAAAAAAATTTAGAGAGAAACACCATCAAAATCGAGAGAGAGCTGAGAGAAAACACTGCTTAGGCTACGATTTCTCTAACTCTAACCTGTTTGTTTAAGTTGTTGGAATTTTTTCAGGTGCTGATCGAAATTCCTGCAGAAAATACATCAATTTTTTTGGCAAATACCTTGAGAGAGTTGCTGGAAATTTTCGCTAACTCTAACATCTTTCTTGAGTCTGTGATTTGTTACTGGTGCTAAAGGAAATTTGCTGCAGAATTTTGGTGGACATTCTCGGCAACTAGAGCTGAAAATTTGCTGAAATTTTCGCCACTTACTATTTTAAAACTTGCTGGAAATTTTCACTAATTTTAACACTTGTTGTTTTTGGTGAATTTTCGTTGCAAGAAGCATGACGGGGAATGATAAGGAATCATCGAGTTCACATAAGTTTGATGATCCATCTTTAATGCACCCAATAAACTCTGGGTTGAAGCAGTTGTAGCAGAGACTATCAAAAAGCTACAAAGGACTAATCTTTTTGATACTTCTCACAATGAGCATGTTGTTGATATGCAGGAATCACAAGCTGCTCGGAGAAAGGAATTAAGTGCAGGAAAGAAAATTGTGATAGAAACTGATGAATTTGCTGCTGATTCTGCAGATGAACAGGAAGAACTTCTTCAAGGAGTCACAAAATACTCCACCCATCGTCGACCAGCTAATAGACGAGCTCCAATTTGCGACGAGGATATCATGATGGGTTATCACACTCCCCGAAGAACCCAAAGACCTGCTGCTGCCGTGAATGCCCATGCTGCTGATGAAGGGCTCGGCAACTTGAAGCTAAGAATTCCACCTTTTGATGGAAAGAACGATCCAGATGCGTAACTTGAATGGGAAAAGAAGATGGAGAATGTCTTTGACGTTCAGAAATTCTCGGAGACCAAGAAGGTGCGCCTGGCAGCTACTGAATTCAGTGGCTATGCTCTTAATTGGTGGGATCAAATTGTCACAACTAGACGCAGAACAGGAGAACCTCAAGTAACTTCTTGGTTTGAGCTCAAAACACTCATGAAATGACGTTTTGTGCCAATCCACTACAACAAAGAGGTACATCAGAAACTCCGTAGATTAACTCAAGGACTAAAATCTGTTGATGACAATTTTCAGGAGATGGAGACACTCATAATCCGAGCTGATGTCGATGAGGATGAAAATGCAACTATGGCACGGTTCTTGGCTGGATTAAACCGTGAGATACAAGACCAGCTGAAGATGTATGAATATAATGATGTCTACGAGCTGCTGCACAAGGCTTTTTTGATAGAGAAAAGGCTTAAAAGGAACGCTACAACTCGCAATTTCTCAACAAATTTTTGGACACCTCAAAGAGAGGCTGCTAGTGGAAACTTAAGGGCTGAACCGAATAGTTTTTCACGCAAGGACAAAGGCAAACCTGTAGCTGCTCGTTCTAGAGATGTCAAGTTCTTCAAACGCCAAGGTTTTGGGAACTATGCAAGCGAATGTACCAACAAAAAGGTGATCTGGTGCTTGACAATGGTGAGTTGATTTCAGATGATGAAAAATCTGAAAATTCTGAAGAAGTAGTAATAGATTATCCGGTCTATGGAAAGTTGATGGTGACGCGGAGATCACTAGCTGTTCAGACTTCCCCATCCGAAAATGATCAAAGGGAGAATTTGTTCCACACTCGATGCTTAGTTTCTGATAAGGTTTGTAGTTTGATCATAGACAGTGGAAGTTGTACTAATGTGGCAAATTATTCTTTTGTAGGCAAACTTGGGCTGAAAACGAGAAAGCATCCAACACCTTACAAGCTTCAATGGCTGAATGAGGATGGAGAGCTGAAGGTTTCTGAACAAGTGATTGTTCCACTAAGCATTGGCCGCTACAAGGATGAGGTAATTTGTGATATTTTACCTATGGGTTCTAGTCACATTTTTTTGGGCAGGCCATGGCAGTTTGACAAGAAAGCGGTTCATGACGGATTTTCAAACCGTTATTCTTTCAAACATCAAGACAAGAAGATAGTGATGGCACCATTATCACCACAGGAAGTGTATGTAGACCAGCTGCATTTAAAACGCAACAAGGAGGAGTCAAAAGACTCAGAAGCTCGCGGTAAATCCTGTGGGAACCGAAATTCTCACTGTCAATGATATGTGGTTCACGGATTCTGTAGCCAAAGATCAACAGGTCAAGATAGCAAATTAGCGAGTTATTAAACGAAAATTCGAAAGTAAACTACGAAGACAATAAGACAGAAATCGTGAGTAAGTTAGATAACGAAATACGAAATAGATTGCGAAGCGATATGGATTAACGGTGAATAAGTAACAGGATTCATAAGACAAGTTAACGTGAATGAATACAGAGTGAAATCGAGAACAAATCTAAAGTATGCAGAAAGCGTAAACAGAGAGCAATTCGACAGACACAGTCAACAAAGAAGTTAAGGGATCTTATTCGAATTTCG
>OVAN01004284.1:0-26255 GCA_900406275.1 Anastatica hierochuntica
CTACTAAGTTTAATTTGATTGGATTTTATGAAATTTTATTTTATATATGTCTTAAATGATCATGTTTATTTTATTTATAAGTATGTTTAGTTAAACTAATTTTCCTGATTTTTTTAAATTTAAATACATGATTTAATCATATATGCAGACTTCAATTGAAGTCTGCATAAGAAGTCTGTAGGATCCGTTCAGACTTCTCGGGGTTAGAAGGGTAATTGTCACATCTGTTTTTTTGTTTGGTCATGAGGGGGTAAATTGTACTTTCCCTACCCCCTTGAGTTAGTTTTGCAATTAAAAAATGTTTGAGGTTACTCTCTTCTTTTTTCAAATGTTTTAGGTTACTTTTGTTAATTTCCCCAATAGTTATCAATTGTAAGTTTTAAAAGTATTAGTTGAGAATACTTGAATTAAACGGATACTATTGGTTGATTGATTTTTGAAAAATGTTTAGTTAAATAAATAATATTTTTATTGCTAAAAATTTATTATATTCTTAATTCGTGTGAAAAGTGTAGAAAAATTAATTCTCCAAAACTCTGGGAGTATTAACTAAATTTATAACTATAACAAAAAAATGTTGACAAAAATACTAATAAGAATTGGGGTGTTTCTACTAGAAGACCCCAGTTTTTTTTCTTTTTTTCTACGAGGTGAGCAAATATTGAAAGAAAAACAAAATATAAAAATAAAAGGGTGCTCCAAAACCAAATAGAGTTTTCTTCTTTTGGTTATTTCACCTAAATTCTCTTGTTTTTTTATGTATCATGTTATTTTCTATATGTAGATATCTAAGTTACCAAATAATTTTTATTTTTATCATATAAATGTGTTATTCATAATTTATGTTAAGAATTAGTATATTCAATATTGACAAATCCACTTATAAGAATACCGAATGAGTATATTTAAAATAATAGGTTGAATACAATAGTTGGATAGGATCTCCTCCAGTTTTTGGTGGATACCGTTTTGCTATTTTCTAATAGCAACATTTGCAATTGCCATTTATCTAAATAAATCAACTATCTACCTAATTCACTCACTCTTAAAATTATTCAAAAAATACAACATTTATAAATCTAACCCTTCGAATTCGTTTTTGATAGAAGTAAAAGTTATGCAAACGGATCCAAATACCTGATTGATCAGACAGAATAAATAAGCATATTATCAATGCATCTATGGATTGATGTATGCATGCCCCAAGTTAAGCTTTCCCATAATGAAGTGGACCAAGAATGAGCAGAAGAAATCTCAAGATTTTTGAAGATCCAAACTTTTCTCGACAATCTCTTCACGGGCCATTTTTTATTTTCTATCTTTCACATGAACGACAACTCTGCCATTCACATGCTTTCCACTTTTGTTTTCTTATCCATTTCAATTAATATAAATCTCATCTCACCTTTATATGATTTCTCCGATTCACGAACATGAAAGATTATTTCCATGGGAAACATGATAATATATTGATTTTTTTGTTCAATTGATCATATACTGATTTTTTTTTCACAATCGAACTCCATATACGGACCACCTCACAAGAGAAAGAAAAAATAAAAAGGATACTTTCTAGTTTAGTATGAACCAAATTTAATTTATTGATCCCGTCGATTAGATTTCTATTAGTCTATTAAGAATTTCAACTGTTTTGTTGGGATATAATCCAAGTCTTACATCGGAAGTTTAAACAAAAATTGTCTAGTATATACATAATATCCAATTCTAACAAATATAAGACATTTGAGAAAGATTCAAATAAGAACTTCATTTGTACTTTGCCACTTGAATTCAAAACAGATAATATCATATTAAAGAAAGTTTAACATAAGTTTAAAAAAATCAACAATTGATATCACAGTTTGAGAAAATAGACATGAAAATGTGGGTTTGAGCTGCGCATTTCGGTGTCGGAGAAAAGTCCTTATGGTATCCTCACAATCATGGAACGCCGATGATTTGTTGCGAATAATCGTTAGAGACTACAACCTGTACAAAATGGGTTCCAAGATGATTCGTTGTAGGAGAGGACACGAGTGAATGTGGTCTTTGGTTTGAAGCATTTCAAGAAATCAGGCAATTTGCGAGGAAAAATTGCGAGGACAATTTTTTCTCGCAAATTTGCGACTGTATTGCGACGAAACTGCTAGGAAAAAACTTTTCTCGCAATTGAGTCACAAATTTGCGACCAAAAATGGTTCTCGCAAATTCATTGCAAAAACACGACAATTTTGTGAGAGAAGGACTTTCCTCGCAAATTTGTGAGGCTTTTGCGAGGAAACAGTGAGAAACCACATGTTACTCGCAAATCTATCGTAAATTTGCGAGGGTAACTGATAGTTAAGTAGAAACATTTTCCTGATGAGTAACAACTTTTTGCGAGGAAGCTTATCCTCGCAAATTAGCAGCAAATTTGTTGCAGATTCCTAGCAAAATTTGCACTCGCAATATCCTAGCAAATCCATAGCAAAAAAAATTATATATATATATATAACTTTACCCTCTCCCATTTCAATCACAACATCTCAAAACAAAAAAAAACAAAACAAAACCGGAAAAAAATGTTGGGTTCAGAGCATGAAATTATCGCCTTATGAGGATGGATGTATAAGCAGCGAGATCAAGACACCAGTGAAGTAACAAAAAGTACCGAGACGGTTTGCACGGATTCATCTACCAGGCGACAAACAACCGCCTTGCGCAAGAGCACGATAAAATCTTTTTCCCGTGTCTAAAATGTCGGAACGAGAAGTACATCTCAATTGATAACGTGCATAAACATTTATGTAATAGAGAGTTCAATCCATATTACAATCTATGGGTTTCGCATGGAGAAAGTTGCAATGTTGAAGAAGGTAGTAGCTCTAGTCGTAGGAACCTAAATAGAGGAACTAGTCGTCATCAGCATGAAACAGAAAATAGGTTTCATGATATGGTTACAGATGCATTTCAGGAAACAACATATTTATTTGATGAAAATGCTACATTTGCTGATGTTCCATAATATGAGGAACCAAACATAGATGCTAAACTTTTTTTTATGATATGTTAGACGCTACTAATCAACCTATCTACGATGGATGTAGAGAAGGTCAGTCTAAATTATCATTGACATCTAGGATGATGACAATTAAGAGTGATTACAACTTACCTGAGAAATTCATGGATGCATAGACTGATTTAATTAAAGAGTATTTGCATGCAGATAATAATTCAGCTAAGTCTTATTATGCAATTCAGTTGGATTCTAGTTTTGGGTTACCATCCGAAATGATTGATGTATGTATCAACAACTGCATGATATTTTGGAAAGATTATGAAAAGTTGCAGGAGTGTCTCTTTTGTGGGAAACTTAGATATCAACCTGGACGTACACGCGTACCATTTCAGCGAATGAGGTACTTGCCAATCACTGAGAGGCTGAAGCGTCTATATCTTTCGTAAATGCAAAATAACGGTATAACAAATTCGAACCACTTGTTCTCGCTTCGCAAGTAGAGCAAGTGACATTTGTTCCATATCCACGAATAAGAGAACGACGCGAGCAATGGCTTTCTGTGATCCATGTAAGTCGAAGGGGTCGTATAATCGGAACTGAAGACGATATTGTGTTACAAAAGGATAGATCAGGAGAAGAGACGGCTAATCTGATTGAACGCACCGGAGATGTAATTTATGTTGACCCATCAGCGCGAGTTCTGGAGGATGTACAGTCAAGCGACAACGACGACACTTGGATGAATCAGATGAGAAGGAAGACGAAAAATCTGATGATGATGAAACAGTTCCATATATGTATCTGATCAAGATGACTCTGATGATGATCGATGTTATATATTTTTGTATAATTAATGGTGAGTCGACGTGTTTGTCAGAAATGATTTAAACTTTATTTTTGTCTTGTAATCAATACTTTTTCGATTTTGTTATATCCTTAAGTGTCATCATTCCTTGTTATTTGTAAGAAATTTGAAAATAAATGCATGTTAGTTAATGTAACTACATGCATGGTCTTGAAAGATGAAAATGACTTATAAGAATTTGAAAAGTCAAAATTTCGTAAGGCTTACATATGTAACTAGAGAAGAAGGATATCTTATTAAAACCTACTATACATCACGAAACCCTAAACCCTAAATCCTAAACAATGTTTTTTTAAAATTTCAGACTTTTGCGAGGAACCCTTGCAATTTCCTCGCAAACTCTTTGCTCTAAATCCTAAATCTTAAAGACCAATCCCATTGATGCAATAAAGTTATTTTTTCTTGCACATTTCAACTACATATGAATAAACTGGATATTATGCATTGTGTTTGTTAATAAATTTGTAACTCGACCTTATAACATTGATATCAACTGTAACTTTCTAAACAAATCATACGAACTTACGACATTTGTTCAAGTATGTTATTATGTTATTGCTTTTTTGTATTAAAGGTTGTTGACGAATATCTCAATTGAACTTAACGATATCATACTTTAACAAACTGTATAACCCTAAACCCTGAAAATTAAAATTTTAAAACTTTTTTATATTTTACGAGGAAATTGCGAGGAACACTCACAATTTCCTCGCAAACTTTTGGCGGGTCAATTAAATTTTTACAAAAAAATTGTGAAGAAATTGCGAGTGTTCCTTACAATTTCGTCGCAAATATTTTGGCGCCAAGTGAAATTTTTTTTCGTGGGAACCCTAAAATTTGCGAGAAAATTACGAGGAACACTCGCAATTTCCTCGAAAATTTAAAAAAATTTCTATTGAACCGTCCAAATTTTTTAGGAACACTCGCAATATCAATGTTTTTTGATAAATTGCTTTCTATTTAAATACAAAAAAGGAAAGTGTTTACAAGGTGCTTAGGTAAAGGGATGATAGCCCAAGTGGAAACATACTTCAACTAGAGGACTTTCTACCAAGTAGATCTACATGCCCAGAGGAACAGCCCAAAAGAGACTTTTTTGTCTCCTCGATAGCGATGGAGAGAAGTCGAGACGTTGGCTGATCCCTGGATGAAGCAGTGAGCAATTCATTCGGCAAATGCAAACCAGAGAGATTTAGGCATATGCTTAGATATTGGAGAGCCATTGTTGCATCATTACTGAAGAGGCTTGCGGATTTAAGTCTTTGTACGCAAGGATCCGATATTCTAGTTGCATGTGGATGTCTTTTATGATGTATTATGCTCTTCAAAATTGTTGAGTGTGCAGTCTTGAATTTTGCTTTTTTCCAGATGTGGTAGATGCATGCCATACCAGGAGAAGCAGCCTTCGGCGAAGCTAGCTTAGTCTTATTCCCCCTACTTCGGCCAAGATCAAATCCCAACTCCTTTGTTGATTGATACCACATCTTGCGGATAACAAACTTCCAGATTTTAAAAGAGAAGGGGCAATCGAAGAACAAGTTCTCATGTGATTCATCCCCTAAATTGTGAAGCAGGCAAAGGTGGTTTGTAGTGACTCCCCGTGAAAAAAGCCTGTCACGAGTAGGACATCTGTTCAAGCAAGTCAGCCAAGAGAAGGACATTTGTCTAGGAATTCCTCAAGAAAACCATACTTCTCTATGACAAGTAACCTCTCTATTCCTTTGCCTCAACAAGTCATAATTTTCTACTAGGTTGAATGCATTTGCCTTCACTCCATTAGGCCACCATTCATATGTATACTTACTTTCTAATAATGAGATAGTAATGAGGTAAGATAGTAATGCTTACTACTTGATCTGATCGTGTTAGGGGTAGGCGCCACATGCCTTTAGACCATAGGTCATGGAGGTTGCAGACCGAGGAATTGCCATTCTACCTATCCTTTCAGTATCAAGATATGATTTAAACTTGCCATAAGGCGACCAATTACTAGTCTAGAAATAAGTGTTGCAGCGATTTCCTACGTTTAGTTTGATCCAATCATAAGCTTTATCTCGTAGCTTTATTAGTTCATTAGCCAACCAAGTACTTTTCTGATTGGTATTTCGGATCAAGAGATTATCGATTTGGCCATCAAGAACCTGTGAAATGAACTAGTTAGCCAAAAGAGATCTCTGTTTGAAGAAAATTAACCATATCATTTTGATTGCACAAGTCATATTCCATAGTTTCAGAATTTTCAGCCTTAGGTCACCCTCAGCTTTTGGGGAGTTTATAGAATCTCATGACACTTTTGAGAGGCTCTTCCCTCCACCTGACCCTTCTACAAGAACTTACCACATACTAAATTTATCTCATTAATGATATGCTTGCAGGAAGAATAAAAGTTTTGGCCCTAAAATTGGAGATGCCTGCAATGATAGTGGATAGTAGTTGAAGTCTATTTGCATAGAAGAGAGTTCTAACAATCCATGAGACTAACAAATATGGTTTTGTGAATATCAATTTCTCGTTATTTGTTCATACCACGTATCTAAAAGTTTGGTTCAATTTATTATATCGAAAATGTTGTAAGTCTTAAAGTTTTTTTTTATGTATGTATGTATGTATGTATGTATGTAGAAAAAAATAAAGATCAAAGAACATATGTCTTAAAAAAATGAGAATTGACATGAAATTCTCCAATTATACTTTAAAAAAACCTACAATTAGTATGGGGTTTTTCTATTTCATCTATACTATGAGTATTTTTGGTGGTGTGATGTATGTTGGATGGGGACATGGCAAATGGAGTAGTAGGTATAGTCGACTTTGGGAAAGTAACGATAACGTTAGGTATACTCACGGTTGAGTCTTTAGAATGTCAACAACATTTTGCCTTAACTTCAGATTTAAGTTTTTTTTTTCCCTTCAAACTTTGACTTAGTATGACCATATATATTGAAATAGGTTGCCGACTTCTTTTTACTGTCTTTTAACTATAATTGACATTTATGGATGTGTACATGTGCCTACGCAGAAACACACAATTTTTTGAATATGTTTAAGTAAAATTTACATAATTAAAAATGCACATCACATATTGCTTATATTTATGTCAAAAAAACCAATTGGTCCATCCGTCTACAAACAAACATTTAAAATCTGATATTTTTCTTTCTAGAAAAAATCTTGATGGTTGAGTTAATATTTATACCACAAAATGCGGACAACGAAAAACCATGAGATTAAAGAGAAGTGATAATCTTATTAGATGATAATAATCAATAGAGTTACAAGCTTATATATACAACTCTAGAGAACGTTAGTAGTTCCCATATTATAGGGATGTTAAGAACTATAAAAAGATATGTGAAATATACAATCGCTTGAGTTATGATTCTCATATATATTCTATACACCTCCGCAAGATGAGTGTCCATCAGAGAGCCCAATCGTGTCATTTCGAAGTTGAAGACATGGTCGAGAAAGAGGCTTAGTAAAAGCGTCGGCAAGTTGATCAGTAGTTGAGACATGCGAGACTCGAAGAAAACCAGACTGAACCAACTGGCGAATAAAGTGATAGTCTTATGCAACTTGCTTCATTCGGGAATGAAAAACCGGATTAGCCGCAATATATGTAGCACCGATATTATCACAGTAAATAACTGGTTGCGAAGATGATTGAATACCAAGTTCATGCATAACATAACTAACCCATAAAAGCTAAGAACCGACTTCAGCAACTGCTCGATATTTAGCTTCAGTAGACGAGCGAGCAACGGTTTTCTGTATCTTTGATGGCCAAATTATCGAGTGAGAGCCCAAGTAAACAATATATGCATCTGTCGAAGTATAGTCATCTTTGTTACCAGCCCAATCAGCATCAGAATAGACATCGAGACGAGGCTAATTCTTGCTTGAGAGAAATATGCCTTGATTACGCGTACATGAGAGATACCGAAGGACCCTCTTTGCGGCATGCCAATGAATATCTTTGGGTTTATGCATGAATTGAGACAGTTTGTTTACCGCAAAAGAAACATCAGGCCGAGTTAACTGAAGATATTAGAGACTACCAACGAGTCTACGATACTCCATTCCATCATCAAGAACCGTTCCAGTGTGGAGAGTAAGAGTTATATTCGACGCCATTGGTGTTGTAACATGATTGGCATCCTGCATATTCAGCTTGGCGAGAAGATACGTCATGTACTTTTGTTGAGTGAGTAAGAGCCCTTCCGAGGATCTAGTCGCCTCGATGCCAAGAAAGTAGCTTAACTCGTTCAGATCTTTAAGAGAAAAATGACTTCCCAGCAAAGCAATAAACTTCTCAACTTTGGCAGAGTCACATCCTGTAATAATTGTGTCATCAACAGGCCAAAATATAAATTAGTATACCATCATAATTGAGAATGAAAAGTGATGCATCAAATTATGCATTGAGAAAGCTAGACTGGATGAGAAAATTGCAAAGCTCCATGTACCAAGCTCGAGAAGCTTGCTTTAATCTGGTCGATCTCTGTCAACAAAACCCAGCGGTTACGTCATATAAACTTCATCTTCAAGCTTTCCTTGAAGAAAAGCATGACTAATGTCCAACTGACGAAGCACCCATCCATTTGCAATAGCTTCTGCAAGAACAAGTCTGATAGTGCCAGATTTAATGACTGGACTAAAGATTTCTTGATAATCAACACCATAACATTGATGAAATCCCTTCGCAACTAATCGTGCTTTGAACTGATCGATGTCTCCATTGGCCTTGCGTTTGATGTGAAATACCCAGCGGCAACCTACTGGATTATAGGATGGATGTGGTGAGACAAGAGACCAGGTTAACTGTCGGATTTGAGCATCGAATTCATCACCCATTACACCTCGCCACCAAGCATCCTTGAGAGCCATAGCCACTGTCGTTGGTTCCATTTTCGATTTAAATACTTGAACATGGAGAGCAAACTTGTGGTTTGGTTTCGAAATATTATTCTTGGATCAAGTTACCATTTGGTGTTGATTATCAATGGTGGAGGTCGACGATGAGAGAGTTGCAGAGGCGATGGGGATGTCGCTAACAGAGCCTCTACTTGGACAAGCTTCAGTACTTTGAGTTAAAGATATATTAGGCCCATTAGCATTGTTTGGAGGCCCAGTTGAAGGATGAGTGGGCTGAGGTTGTGGATCAGAGGCCAACATTGGAGGAATCTCTTGTTGTAGCGATAATGATGATAATGTCTGAACTAAAGAACCCGTCGATGTGCAGTCTCGCGATGAAGCAGCAACTTTCGGTGGCGCAGCTAACGATGGAGACGACGAAAGTGACTGACCTACCAGTGAATCAAGCGAAGGACACCAATTTTGGCTCGAATTGAAAACAACAGAAGAAGATTGGTGAGAGAGAAGTTTCGCAAACATGAATTGATTTTCAAAGAATTTGACATGCTGAGAAGCATAAACCCATTGAGATGATGGTTCTAAGCACAGGAAATCACTATGTGTAAGTGAATAACCCAGAAAAAAACAAGGTTGAGATCGAGCATTTAACTTATGTTTAGAATAGAGCCTTATCCGAGGATAACAGAGGCAACCAAATACTTTTATTTAGAGTAGTTAGGAACCTCACCAAAAAGCTTCGAAAGAAGAGATTGAGAATTCAAGGTGGGAGTGGGAAGTCTTTTTATGAGATACACAGTCACAATGAAGGCGTATGTCCAATAGGCTTGCGACATCGATGAGTGAGAGAGAAAACAACAGAAGAAGATTGGTGAGAGAGAAGTTTCGCAAACAGGAATTAATTTTCAAAGAATTGGACATGCTGAGAAGCATAAACCCGTTTAGATGATGGTTCAACGCACAGGAAATCACTATGTGTTAGTGAATAGCCCCGAAAAAATAAGGTTGAGATCGAGCATCTAGCTTATGTTTAGCATAGAGCCTTAACCAAGGATAACAGAGGCAGCCAAATACTTTTAGTTTAGAGTAGTTAGGAACCTCAACAAAAAGCTTCAAAAGAGGAGATTGATAATTCAAGGTGGAAGTGGGAAGTCTGTTTATGAGATACACAGTCGCAATGAAGGCGTATGACCAATAGGCTTGCGGCATCGATGAGTGAGAGAAAAAAACAGCAGAAGAAGATTGGTGAGAGAGAAGTTTTGCAAACAGGAATTAATTTTCAAAGAATTGGACATGCTGAGAAGTATAAACCCGTTGAGATGATAGTTCTAAGCACAGGAAATCACTATGTGTTAGTGAATAGCCAAAAAAAAACAAGGTTGAGATCGAGCATCTAGCTTATGTTTAACATAGAGCCTTAACCAAGGATAACAGAGGCAGCGAAATACCTTTAGTTTAGAGTAGTTAGGAACCTCACCAAAAAGCTTCAAACGAGGAGATTGATAATTCAAGGTGGGACTGGGAAGTCTGTTTATGAGATACACAGTCGCAATGAAGGCGAATGTCCAATAGGCTTGCGGCATCGATGAGTGAGAGAGAAGAACAAGTCTTGTTTCAACAATATGTCTATGACGATGTTCGAAAAAACCATTGTGCTCAAGTGTATGTGGAGGAGTAGTAAGATGAGATATGCCATGAGTGGAAAGATACTCAGCCATCGCAACATACTCTCCTTCATTATCTGAGTAAAGAGTAATGATTTAAGCGTTAAAACGAATTTCTACCAAAGCTTTAAAGCGTATAAAGACATCACGAACATCAGATTTACGACGAAACGGGTAAAGGCAAACATAGTGAGTAAAGTGATCAACTAAAATGAGGTAATATTTAAACTCGTCGATAGAAGTAATTGGTGATGTCCATACATCACTAAAAAGTATTTGAAGAGGCGAAGTAGATTTTATGGTAGACAATGAGAAAGGAAGCATATGATTCTTGTTAATCAAGCAAGAATTGCAAGGAAAAGGATTTGTTTTATGTGAAAGAGGAAAAGAAAAAGTAGAGAGAATATTGTTCAAAATAGGAAGAGAAGGGTGCCCAAGCCTGCTATGCCAAGTAGACATAGAGCTTTTTATTGATGGAAAAGCATAAAAACGTGATTCATTGCAGAGAGCCCATTCATAGCTTTTGTTCTTCATCTTTCCGTTGACCAGTTACGCCCCCGTAAGTAGATCCTTCACCTGAAATTGACAAGGAAAGAATTCCACAGAATCATCATTATCAACGCCCAACTTATTGACATCGATGAGATTTTTGGCTATTGGTGGTACTCTTAAAACATTATTAAGAGAAAGAGAACGAGAACGAGTTGAAAGAGGTAAAGATGCAGAACCTGCATGAGTAATGGGAAGATTGGCACCATTACCCACTAAAACTTCTTCACTTCCATGATAAGGCGGGTGTAAAGACAGGTTTGCAAGGTCAGAGGTAAGATGATGAAAAGCTCTGGAGTCGAGTAGCCACGATTGTGTTTCGGGAGTAGCTACCGCCACTTTATACACCTGCGAAGTCCAAGGTAGTGGACTAGATGAAGACGAAGTTGGTTGTGATGGAGGTTGTATAACGAGACGAAAACACGGACATCTATGAGCATTGTGAGCTTTAGTTCTAAAGGCTTGAAACTTACCGAAATAAGGTTTGGATCCACTCTTGAATCGATTTTTTGTTTGAGGTGAGTGATGCGGCTGGGAGTGACGTGGTGGTGGTCGCCATGGAGAGTTCTTTTGCTGAAAATAATATGCAGAAATTGGAAGGGATGGAGAGGCAGAGACAGTTACGAGAAGAGCATTTTCTCGATTCAACAGTTTTTCGTGAAGCTCCGCAAAGGTAATTTGAGTATCATGATTCTGCACTGAATCAATAAGTGTTATGTACTTGTCTGTGAGTCCCTCAAGTATGATGTCTATTACGCCTTCATGATCAACAGGGGAGCCAAGAAGCGCTAAAGCATCAGCTTTAGTGCGGATCAACTGCATATAATCATCCACCGATCTTGTACCCTTCACACATGTTTTGAGATGTTGTTTCAGTTGTTTGATATGAGCACGAGTGGGTTTGGCATATGTTGCAGAGAGCATGGTCCAAGCCTCACGTGTCTTATTGGTAGTGGCGATCATAGGCTAGAGAGAGATGTCAATGCACCGAGAATAGAGTTGTAAATCAGGCAGTCTTGTCTCTGCCAAAGAAGGAAGGTTGGATTTAAGGTTTCGACATTGTTGACCATGATAGTAGCAGCAGGTAGGGGTGTTGCATCAATATATTTGATGAGATCATAACCAGGAAGAAGACGAGTGACTTGTACACTCCATGGGAGATAGTTAAGAGCAGAGAGCTTGGTTACACAAGTCATATTGCTGGTGAAGAGAGGATTTGCGGCATCATTAGCATTGATAATAGCATTGTTTTGTGCCATGATCAAACAAAAAAGGATGCAGAAGCAACGATGCTTGCATTGAAAAAGAAAAAGAAAAAAAAGAAATCGTGAGATCCTAGGATATAGGATCCTCTGATACTATATAGAGAAGTGATGATATAATTAGATGATAATAATCAATAGAGTTACAAGCTTATATATACAACTCCAGAGAACGTTAGTAGGTCCTATATTATAGGGATGTTGAGAACTATACAAAGATATGTGATATATACAATCGGTTGAGTTATGATTTTCATATATATTTTATAGAGATTTGGTACAAAATATTTATGTACAAATTTACTACTTCACTATCGTTATAAATAATGGTTTTGGGGGGTCTTTCGTTTTACTATAAGTGATATTTTCAAGTTTGTATACAAAATTTCGAAATTATTTTGTTTTCTTTTTAGGTATGTTCTGAGTGTGATTTTTTTTATTGATTAACTAATTTTAAATAATGATATTCTTATACATACTCTTCCTAAGCTCCAGACTTTCCTCTGGAAGGCGATGAATGGAGCTCTGCCTGTCCGCAATGCCCTACTCTCATGCAGGGTTATTGACGACCCTTCTTGCCCTCGTTGTGGTGCCTCGACCATGCGTGCCTCTAAGACTTTGCTACTAACAGGTTTATCGGCGGTTGTTGTTTACCCTTGGATTTGTTGGCAGCTCTGGAAGGCTCGCAATCAGTTGTTGTTTAATAAGGAGTTAACTTTTGTGGACAAGCTCATTCGTATTGCATTAGTAGGCGCCAGTGAGTGGCAAGTTGCAGCTATTCTCCGTGGGAAGGCTACTGGCCATTCGAATTTTTTACCGTCTTCTGGTGGTCCTCCTGGTTCACCTTTGTTTTTGTCATCGGTTTATCGATGTTGGGTGGATGCTTCTTGGGATTCTTCTAGAAGACTTGTGGTATGGGGGTGGGTTTACCGTACCCCTAATGACGCACTTCTTGCTCAGTATGTTACTAACAAGGACGGTGTTCATTCGGTTCTCGCGGCTGAGGCTTTGGCTTTGTGGAATGCTTTACGCCAAGCACTTGTGTTGGGGATTGATGTAGTGCTTCTGCACTCAGACTCCCAGAAATTGGTCAATTTGATCAATCGTCATGAAGACCACATGGGTATTCTTGGTCTTCTCACTGATATTTGGAATATAATTCCATCTTTTCCTCATTTTCTGTTTCTTTTATTCCACGAACTGCAAACTCTTTAGCAGATTCGCTTGCGCATCGAGCTCTTTGTACTCAGGATCCTTCCATTTGTGAAGTCTAATAAATTTGTTCCTTTTCTGACAAAAAAAAGATATTTTTATACAAAGAGGTAAATTGAATAACTTAGTTATTTTTAAATGGTTTGTTAAAATTTAAACATCATCTAAATTGAGATAGAGCGAACAAACCATTTACTTTGATTATTTAGTAAACTAAAGGATTCTATCTACTAACTAATATACAATAGTATGACAAATTGTGAAAACCCAGAAGTTCGTCTAACTAACATATAAAATATATTTTAAAAATTTTATTCCTTAAATTTTATCCAAATTATTCATTAACTTGCAAATTTAAAGATATAGAGCATGTTTTTTCAATTCACGGTTTCAAATCATTACGTTTAGATAGAAGTCATCCTCTAAATACTGCATTAAGGAAATCGTAAAGATAATTGTAACGACCCCGACCCGAAGGTGCCAGAATTGCTTCAAATGGTATCGCCAAAACCGGAGCAAACTTCACCAACCGGCTGCGACCTGCAGAAACACCAAGAGAAAGGAGGAAAAGAAGAGAGAGGTGAATGACTTTTCAAACAAGCCACTCAGTGAGAACGGACCCGACTTCGCCTCACCCACTACACGATTAACCCCGCTAGACTAGGCCTAACCCACCCCAGAGTAAGCAAGGAGAGACACCTAACGTGTCGTTCAAGCAATTACCAAACGAAAACCTTTTTAGATCAGAAATAGACTCTTTAGACACTTCTTTAAATAAAACGCATTTTTCCTAGACAACTAGCACACGAGGATCCTTTGGACTTCAGTCTCTCACTTCCCCAGGTAGCGCGCCTCCCTCGCCCGAATCTCACAACAAGTGAGTCCGCAACTACAAGCTCAACTAACATCAGTCCTGTTGCTTACATAGTTTAACTGATGTTGAAACCGTTCGATGATGTCAGAGTCCTCACGGCTCCGCTACCACTCTGCTGAGGTCGACACGGCCGAGTGTGCCTCCACATTCCGGCGTACGCACTCGATCGGGGTATGCCTCCACATTTCGGTGTACGTACCCCTTGATAATCCTCCTTGCGATCGGAGTCTTACCCATTTTCACCACAGGGAAGAGGCCAACCGACCCGATGTTAGCAACACAGCCTACAGTAGACTTCGCGCCTACTGTAGGGCCTAACCATCTAGACACGCAAACCACCGGTTCTACTAGACCTAACTTCCTTTTTGTGCAATCCTCAAACAATGCCAATTATCCCTATCCATTTTAGGACTTAGGTTAGCACAGACTCTCTATCCTAGGCTTGGCTTAGCGACCCATTTCACAGAATTGCACTTAGGCATATATGTCATTATGACTTACAATACATAATACATTTAACTATTCGTGCCAAGACTTATAGCTCGACACTGGTTGAAATTAAACCTAGGCTAGAGAAGTTAACCGAATAACGAATGAGAACGAAGGCGGGAACTCCTCACCTTGGCCTGATGGTCTGATAGCTGCCGTGGTCGACGACCTCCACTCCCACCACCGGGACTTCGCTGGAATCTTCGATAACGTTCTGTTTTCCTCGGCTCGACCCTTCGCCAAACTCCTTCTCACCTGAACCGGAACCTCCTCCTTGATTACCCCAAGCAGATCCTCCTTTGGAAGAGGATGAACCTTGAAAAGGAAAACTAGTTAGTCCTCTATACCAGAGATCATGCCTAAAAAGGAAACTTACTATTTATAGAGACCTGCTATAAATAGTAGCTACCCTAAAAGGAAGCTTTCCTAAAAAGGAAACTTTCCAAAAGTGGAAACTTTCTAAAAATGGAAACCTGCCATTTCAGGAAAGTTCCAGTAATGGAAAGTTCCGAAAGCCAGAAGCTTACCGAGGTGGAAGACTCCTGAACGGCGTCTTCCGGGTTTCGATCTTCTTCACCAGCACCGGTTCCCGAAGACTCCGCCTAGTGGACACTCTCTCGTCATGTGTCCGGATTCACCGCACTCGAAGCAAGCGCCTTCCCTCGCCCGGCTCTTAGCAACACTTCCCCAGGGGTCTCGGCACTGTGAATTTTTCCCTCTGCCTCCTTGAGAACAAACTCTCGCTCTGAGCCCAGCTCCTCCATTGTCTTCTTCGCTCTCGCCGTCTCTCCTTCTTCAGCTTCTTCTTCGTTTCTAGACCTCTTTCTGGGGTCTGCTATGCCGGCTTCCCAACATTGATGCATGGTAGATTCGCAGAATATTGTAGCTCCATCTTCTGGTTTAACCTCTCCGGTTTGGTTCTCTGACTCGGTTATCTCCTCGGTCTGGTTCTCTTCGGTTCGATTCCAAGTGTGGGTCCCACGGCTTTCTTCTCCTCCAAGCCATCAAAAACCCTAACTCCTTCTTCCCCCCCACTTGCTTGCACCACAAGTTATCTCCCCCACCTAAGGTTTTCGCCTCACCCGAGCCTCCATCACCCTCTCCGGCCCCGTTCACGCCCCCACCACCACCGGTCACCGCCTCCGGGAACTCCACTCCATCGCCGGAGCCTCCGATCGCAACCACGACACCACCTGGAACCGCGATCACGCCGCTTCTCGCCTCGAAACCCTCGGATTGCGGCTTCTCTCCCACGATCACTGTCGCTTCACCCTTCTCCGACGTTGCATCGTCTCCCCCGACCACCACGACGCTTCCTCCAGCCTCCCTAGCCTTTCCCGACACCAAAACCTCCCCGATCCGACCCTTCACCTTCTCGGATCCGTTTTCCGAGACCGCCACCACGCCGCTTTGGCTTCTCCGGCTACTCTCCATCATCGCGACACCGTCCTCCATGATCACGGTGCCGTCTCTCTCTCTCTCTCTCTCTCTCTCTCTCTCTCTCTCTCTCTCTCCCCTCCTCCGATCGCCACCTCTCGTGGTTTCTCCGCTCCCGCGGCTTCCTCTCCTCTCTCCCCTCCTCCGAAAATTCTCGACACCATCACCACCATCTCTTTCTTCTTCTCCTCTCTCGTCGGCGACACACTCATCTCTCTTCTCTCTCTCTCTCGACGGCTTGTGTCGCTTCTTCTTCTCTCTTTCTCTTTTTTTTTTCTTTTGCGTTAGGGTTTCATCGAGAAGAGAGGGAGGAGAGGTTTTGAATGGGCTTCGGTTTGATTTAAGGCTGGTTTAAGGGTTTCCGGTTTGGTCGGTTTAGGGCTCGGGCCTTTAAAGGGCCGGGTGCTACAATAATTTTGATGTGTTTTTCAAATCACTCTCTTTCACTCTCCATTTAGCCTATGGTATAATATATCGAAGAACTAAAATAGATTCTCCAGTAAAAACTTCTGGATTCTCTATGATAAACTCACTGAAATCCTATCAATTACTTTTTCATTGTTTTTGTTGTCGTCAAAACCCATTTATTAAGTCTTCGAACCGTCGCTCCTTTCTAAGGGAGAGAGGAAATTGTGGTTCTTCTATGGTTAGCAATTAAAATTTTTTAATCCTTTCTATTTAGTAAGATTGTCTGCAACAACATTTAAATTTCTAAAAATATAAAAATATGAAACTAAGGGAATATTAGGATATAGATTAGGAACTGGCTTTGATGAGTTGTATAAATGCCTAGACCTATGGTCCTTTTAATTCAAGTTGAGTTTTATGATTTCCTAAATTTCTCATGGCTTAAAAGATCCTAAGCCTCTCGATATTTTTTCTCTCTTTGACCTCAACTTCTTTTTATTGTCTCCATCTCTTTGTTTTCGTTATCAAGAAACATATAACATCAAGACACTTATTTTATTCACATCATCTTCATCGCTTTCTGTTTCTTAAAATCATAGACACAGAAAACACATTATAAGACACATTGACCTAAAACTCTGTTTTTGTTTTCTCGGAAAAAGAGGCACATCATCACATTGAATCCTTTGATTCACATCGATACATCGCAACATCATGACTGTAATTGTTCCTGTTGGGACAAGAAGAAGAACTTTTTCTCCTTATGACTTAACATCAAGTGATAATCCGAGAGCGGTTATTACACAACCTCTTCTAAACAGATGAAACTATGATGAATGGTTAACTAATCTCAGGATAGCCTTAAGCTCTTGAATGAAGTTCGACTTCTTGGATGAGTCTACCAAAACCTGCAAAGGATTCATCGGACCTCGAGGATTAGTATGCCAATAACCACCTTCTTGTTGGATGGATCAAACTGACCATTGAACCCAAATTTCGCACTTCGATATCAACCAGAGAAGTTGCGTAATACATGTGGGATATTGACGAGAGGATATTTTTCTCTATCAAGTTTTAATCCCAATTAAACTCTAAACCTCAAGTAGAAGGCTAGTAGTTGTAGTAATGGGTTATTGAACCACAAGGAGCAAACCTTTTACACAATCAATCCTATAACTAGTTCATTAATCTAAGTCTTATAAATGCAATTTGATTTCAAGCTTAATTCAAACAATCAAACTAAAACAAGATAGCAAACTCAACTACTAAATACTACTTAACAAGATTCAATGATGAATAACATGCAAGCAATGAGATTGGTCTATGATCAAGTGATCCAAATGCTAACCAAATTCAAGGTTTAAGTAATGAAGTTCATTTCAAAGGCAAGGTAAAGAGTCAACTAGATCATTTCCATTATTCTAGTCCATTTAACAAACTCTTAATCAATTCAATCTCACGATAGTGATCTAAAGTCTACCAATCATTATACACAAGCCCAATAACCTACTTAACACCTTAATCATCTATTCCCATAGGTTAAGAATGCTAAGCATGATTTAGATTCTCTTAGGCATTTCATCGAACACCTTCCAGATGTGAAAGTCTTAGGATCTATGATTTAGATTCTTTCTCTCTTTGTTCCAGTATTATCTCGTTTCAATCTCCTTATATCTTCCACTTGCGGAATTAAATTTGATGGACCTCTACTACGCAAGTTCGTGCACCTACAAGGACAAGACAAATAGTGAACAAGAGTTAGTGACTTTAAATAAAAAGTAGGGACTTAGTCTCAACAAACTAATGAAGACTAAATGGCAAAATATGTAGTATAGTGGTAAGTATTCCCGCCAGTCACACGGGTGACCCGGATTCAATCCCCGGCAGCGGCGCCAAAAACTTGACGAGAGGATTTTTTTTTCTCTATCGAGTTTAAATCAAGAATAAACTCTAAACCTCAAGTATAAGTCTAGTAGTTGTAGTAATGGGTTATCGAACCACAAGAAGCAAACCTTTTACACAATCAATCCTATAACTAGTTCATTAATCTAAGTCTTATAAATGTAATTGGATTTCAAGCTTAATTCGAACAATCAAAGTAAAACAAAATAGCAAACTCAACTACTAAATACTAATTAACAAGATTCAATGATGAAGAACATGCAAGCAATGAGCTAGGTCTATGATCAAATGATCCAAATGCTAACCAGATGCAAGGTTTAGGTAATGAAGTTCATTTCAAAGGCAAGACAAAAAGTCAACTAGATCACTTCCATGATTCTAGTCCATTTAACAAACTCTTAATCAATTCAATCTCCCGTTAGTGACCTAAAGATTATCAATCTTTATACATAAGCCCAATAGCCTACTTAACTCAATAATCATCTATTTCCATAGGCTAAGAATGGTAAGCATGATTTAGATTCTCTTAGGCATTTCATCGAACATCTTACGGGTGTGAAAGCCTTAGGATCTAGGATTTGATTGATCACTTCAAATCTAGCATTAAGCATCCCTAAATCATGTGAATCTATATAAAACCAACCTCTAACATCATGATTAGCATCTAGATCTAGCTTGACCAACCTAACTCATGCTTACACTAGGTTACTACTCACTAATCATGCTCAAATAACTCATAGATACTAAAGAAAAACTCATAGCAATCATAAAGGAAGAAGAAGAAAAGATAAAGATTCAAACTTTTATGATTAACAAAGAGATTTCTCTCTAGATCCAAAACACATACAAAAGTTCAAGAAAAATGTAAAACTTAGGGTTTTTCTCATGATTTGGATGAGTATTTATAGAAATAAAGAAGTTTAGTCGGGTTGACCCGGGACAAACGGGGTCAAAACCCAAGTTTTGAGTGAAAATATAAGGGTTGGCGCTCTAGGTTGGCTATTGAAGACCGCTAGCCAGACCCCCCCTTTGCCCACTAGCCTTGTCCTGAAGCTGGCAGGGGGTCTGGCTTGGCGTTGCAGACCGCCAACCAAAACCCTCTAGACCGCCATCCATGTTTTTTGGTGCCAAAGCTTCCCGTTCTTACTTCCGAGTCCCCGGGTTCATCCGTTATCATCAAGGTGACCTGAAATGGGGTAGAAAAGAGAAGAAGAATGTACAAATGCAACTTCTAAGACCCCTATATGAACTTTCCTAATTAAGACTCAAAAAACGACTTGAAGTTATCTAAAAAGTTCTACAATGCAAAGAAAACTCTACTAAATACTAAGCTATAATATGCAAAATACGATAATATCAACTCCCCCGGACTAGAGTTTTGCTTGTCCTCAAGCAATGAGCAAGAATCTAAGCCCGAGAAAGAGGTTTGAAAGTGGGGAACTCATAGCCTAAGGGTTATACGAAGGGTGCCCAAACAAGATCCTTAGAAAGATGTAGCATATAGCAAGAGTCGAGTCTAGTCTCGAAAACATGTACATGTGGTTAGTGTGACTGCGACCTGGTAACAGCTCAAGAACAAGAGATTGAAATTTTCAAAGTTCATGACTTCTTGGCCGGACTAGATGAGTTAACTCATGGAGTTATGAGATCACATATCTGTGCCATGACTCCTATGCTCGACCTCAACGATGTATATCAAACCGCTATGCAGAATAAAATTATGCATGCGAATGTCACCAAGCAAACACCAGTAATGAGTTTCGCAACTCAGATTTCCATCCAACAAACTCGTCAAGGAACTATCTCGACACAACATCTCGCCAACAAACTAGGAAACACAAGGCCATTCAATCATAATCCAGTCCGCAAGTGCAATGTATGCGGAAAGACAGAACACGACGCTAACCAATTCTTTCAAGTCATTGGTTATCCCGAGTGGTGGAAAGGAAAAACACCAATGGTAAAGAACAAAAAGACTGTTCTACGGGCCAACAATACTCAAATTCTAACGGCCAATGCCACTACCATTCCAACATCCATGACTTTGACAAATGAAGATAGACAAGAACTGTGTGGGGTCACCGATGCTCAATGGTCGATCATTTAAAAGATCATGGCCGGAACACCGAAAAATCAGCTTCTAAGTTGTAAAGAAACTAACATTGATTAGATTTTGGACACAAGTGTAACACACCATATGACAAGACGAGAAGATCTTTTAAAAGACGTTAAACGTATTGCTCCAGTTTGGGTTAAGCTACCCACGACCGGAGCTAACGCGAGTTCTACAAGAGTTAGAACAAGTCAATTAACCTCACTTTTATCTCTTATTAACGTTTACCGTGTCGACAGATTCGATACAAATCTTATTTCTTTTGGTCAATTGTTATTGGATAATGGTTTGGTTGGTCAGTTAACTAAAAAGATTTTACTCTTACAGGACCGCACTACGAGGATGCTCATTGGAGCGGGCAAGATAGAGGGTGAGGGACTATACCGATTTATGGGAACAAATACCATATTGACCATGAAGCAACCATACAAAATGACATACTTCTATGACACAATCGACTCGGGCATCCGTCTTCTCGTATTATTGGCATGGTTCCAAGTGTTAAAGGCTTTTCTAGTGCTAATTTTGATTTAATGTTTAAGAAATGCGACATTTTTTTCGAGCTAAACAAACTCGACAAGTGTTTCCTCAGAGTTCTAACAATTCTAAAGAGATTTTTGATTTAATACATTGTGATCTTTGGGGTCTATATCGCACTTCCGCATTATGTGGCTTTAAATACTTTCTCACTATAATAGATGACCACTCGCATGCTGTATGGATTTAGTTGTTACCGAACAAGACAACTATAGCTTCCCAATTGCGAAAATTATTGATCGACAATTCAATAATAAAGTGAAGGTACTTAGGAGTGATAATGGGAACTAATTTATTGCGTGTTCTAAGTACTTTCAGGAGAGTGGAATTGTCCATGAAACATCGTGCGTTTACACTCCCCAACAAAATGGATAAGTGGAATGTAAACATTGCCATATTCTGAATATCTCAAGAGCTCTTCGATTCCAAGCTCATTTACCCATCGAATATTGGAGCGAATGTGTTAGCGTGGCTATATGTGGTCTTAACTGAACACCATATCAAATTCATAATGGAAAAACTCCATACGAAATGTTGTATAGACATTCGCCTTCATTAGCTCATATTTGTGTCTTCGGTTGTCGTGCTTATGCTCATAATACAAACATCAAGGGTGATAAGTTTGCTTCCCGAAGTCGTCGTTGTGTTTTTTTGGATATCCAAGTGGAAAAAAGGCTTGGACTTTGATTGATCTCGACACAAGCACTCTTTTTTCCTCGAGAGATGTTATCTTTTGCGAAGATGAATTTTCTTTTGCTTCTACTTCCAGCTCATCTTTTTCCACTGATTGTGTTCCGTAAGAGCTTCCTCCGGCTAAGTTTTTTTAAAGACGATAAGGACTGTGAGAGCACAAACAAGTCTGACGAGAACAGGTCTCATGTTCTCACCTTATTTAGTGAGTCATCCACGTCATAATCAAAAGTTTATACGAGTGTAACCGAACATGTGAGCTATGTTTCAGATACAGAACCAATACCAGCTTCCCCGGAACAACTTGGTCGTGGACTTAGGCTTAAATCTCAGTCCACACGTCTCAAATATTATGTGGTCAATACGGTTCTTCTCGACACACCTCTCTCTACAGCTTTCTCTCCACAACATTCTCCATCTGACACAGGTTCTCTTTATCCCATATCAGATTATTTAACATGTTCTAAATTCTCTACAGGACATCATAGCTTCTTGGCCACAATCTCGGCTCATATAGAGCCACGTAGCTTTGCTGAAACAATGTTGGATGAGCGATGGCGTAATGCCATGTGATCTGAGATCACGGCCTTGGAGCAAAATCACACATGAGACATTGAAGATTTGCCACCAAATAAGAAAGTTTTAGGCAGCAAATGGGTATTTACAATTAAATACAAATCGGATGGTTCAGTGGAAAGATACAAAGCTCATTTAGTTTCCTTGGTAAACAAGCATGAAGCTGGCATTGATTACACATATACATTTCTCTGGTGGCCAAGATGATGACGGTTCGTATGTTTCTCGATATTGCAGCCAAACAAAACTATGAAGTCCATCAAATGGATGTTCATAACGCTTTTCTTCATGGCGATTTGAACGAAGAACTCTACATGAAACTTCCTCACGGCTTCACATCATCATCTCCAAACAAGGTTTGTCGTCAATAGAAATCACTTCATGGCCTAAAGCAATCTCTTAGATGTTGGTTTGAAAAGTTAGTTGAGGCCCTTCTTCGTGACGGATATATCCAAATGGTTTCGGATTATTCTCTCTTTGTAGATGCAAAAGGAGCGGTGACTTTGGGGATCCTTGCATATGTGGATGACTTGATAATTTCAGGATCCACACTTGCAAATATACAACACTGTAAAGAGTACTTGACCACATGTTTTCACATGAAAGATTTGAGTCTTCTAAAGTATTTTCTCGGCATTGAAGTGGCTCGAAGTCCGACGGGGTTCTATTTGCGCCAACGGAAATATGCAACAGACATTGTCACAGAAACTTGTCTACTAGGAAGTAAATCGGTCTTATTCCCGATGGACCAGAAACACAACCTAGGTCGTGCCAATGGGCTGGTTTTGTCGGATCTCGAACAATATTGACGACTCGTAGAACGACTTATTTATCTCTTCGCCACGCGACCCGACTTCACTTATTCAGTCAATATTTTATCGCAATTCATGACTAAACCTAGAGAGGAGCATTGGAACGAAACTCTAAAAGTAGTTCGATACTTAAAAGGTTCTCTTGGAAAAGGAATCTTGCTACGAGCCAAACCATCTTTTCATCTTACAGGTTGGTGTGACTCGGATTGGGCAACATGTCCTTTAACACATCGTTCCTTAATAGATTAGATCATTTAGCTCGATTCATCTTTAATCTCATGGAAGACAAAGAAACAGGACGTAGTTTCATGTTCGTTTGCAGAGGCGGAATATAGGGCGATGACTGAGGTCACTCACGAACTCATCCGGGGGAAAGCTCTTCTTCTTGAGTTCGGTTTTCCACATTCTCAATCAATGACTATAAAATGTGACAGCAAACCAGCAATACATATTAGTGCGAATCCGGTTTTTCACGAACGAACCAAGCATATTGAAAGAGAATGTCATTATGTTCGAGAAAAGATAGTCGCAATGACCGTGAAGTCTATACACGTTCAAAAATCAACTCGCATATATACTTACAAAGGCATTGAGGCAGTGAGAATTCATGGATTTTTTCTCCAAACTGGACATTTCGGATCTTCATGCTTCACCTTGAGGGGTGATATTAGGATATAGATAACTTCTAACCTAAGTTAGCTTTATTTTGACATGATTTTATACTTATATTAGATAAACCCTAGTTTATGGATTTGGTTTTACGTTTCCTCTTTAGATTAGAAATTGGCTTTGTGGAGTTGTATAAATGTCTATGGTCCTCTTAATTCAAGTTGAGTTTTATGATCTCCTTTTTTTTTGCCAGCAATGATTTTCTAAGTTTCTGGGGGAAAACACTATCTATTTGGCAAGAGAGTTTTCTCTCTCCTGTTTTTATAAAAACTTGTTTGATTTGTAATTTGATCTTTTGAGAGAACAAAAAACTAATTATTAGTTTTTTTTGTTGTTGATTGTAACTATTCTAGTTTTACATATATTATTTAGCAACTTATGGCGTTCTCATAACCAACCAAAAATGGAATATTTCAAGAGAAGTAGCTCAGATATAATCAAATATATAGAATTCATCAGTATTATATAGTACGAATATCTAATAACTGCATGATATTGAATAATATGAAGATGTTTTTTTTTGTTAACGAATAATATGAAGATGTTGGATGCTTCTGTTTGGACTATGCTTTCTATTGGAATATATCCGATATGATTGGCGTATCGTTTATCTTCAAATATATACTTGCATGTGCAGTTTATATACTTGCATGTGCAGTTAATACATTTTCAAGTCAGATGTGTAATCTGGTTTATGAAGTATATATATATATATATATGCAGAAATTAACTAGTTTCAAGTGGGGTGTTGAATTTTCCTTTATATAAATTAGCCACAAGTTAAAATACGATTTTGTTGTTGAATAATTATTCAAATTTAAAATTATGTTGGCTCTATTTAAAATATACTAGAGTTGAAGCTCGATCACGCAGGTGTTTTTTTAATTTATAAATTCAATTTTTTATTGATCGTTTTTAGATTTTTCGAGTATCTGGTTCGGAATTTCTATTTTTTCGGATGCCCATAGGGATTTGAATACGAATTCGGTTTGGATAATACCCAAACATCGTGAATCAAAACTGTTGAAATATTTCTTATTTTGAAAACAATCAGATGACTAAATTTAAATTTTTATAGTTTATATAAATTATCTTTTTACTCATACGTGTTTTATAGATACCTATACGGATTCAAGTACGGATTCGTTTGGATAATACTCAATACTTAATATACCGTCAAAGCTCGTTAGGGTATTTTATTTTCTGAAAACGTCAGATGACTAAACTTAAATTTTTATAGTTTATATAAATTAATTTTATAAGTTATTTAAAATTTTTCACTTTATGATTTCTTTTTATATTTTGGAAAAACATGTTAATTTCCCCCGAATAGTAATCATATAACATCAAATCTCCATCAAACTATCATCTAGTATTAGATCTCGATCTCCAAAATGAAAGTTGAATATTTATTTCTCCCCAAATCAATACTTAAATATATATTTGCCTCCGAAAAAATAGTTTGAAATCTAAATACCCACAAACATTGGTTTTCTTTGGTTTACTATTTTTAAAAAGCATTAAACTAATCGAAAATGTTAATAAAGCAAATTAAAACCAGATTAGATCGGATTAAATCAATTTCATTGTTTGATTGCTCTCGTCGAGCCATGTTTTGTCGATGATGTTGAGCTTCGACGGTGGGCGACAAGATGATGTAGCGATTCTTATTTAGTCTAAGAATACCTAAGAATCAATGTCTTCCTGGATGCGTTGAGAGTCAAAGCTATATCCTAAAACAGGGTTGAAAATACTCTTCTCAGTGGTTTATAGAAACCTATTTAGGAAAACTCCTTTTAATTAATCAAATCATAAACTGAATACAACTGTCGAGAAGTGGTTCTCATTCTTCATGGGCTTAAGAGTCCATTAAACAATAACGAGAAGAAAAGAAGAGAAGGCTTTGTTTGGGCTTAAGCTAAGGCTGTTACAAGCCCAACAACAACAAGTTGACCAATAACAGATGGTCAAAGATATAAAACAGAGTTTGTTAACGTCATAACAAACTAATCTCTCTTTCTTCTTCATCTTGAGATTCTCCATTGTTGTAGAGTGATAGCTTCTGTATCTTCCTTGTGAAGAAACTTCATCTAGTGAATTTCCAGGCAATAGATCCTGAAGAGAGATGTACCCGGTTGTGGAAAACTCTATAATCTCGTGTCTCTTCTTTCATCATCCTCTGTTCTTGTGAGAGAGAGAGAGAGAGAGAGAGAATCAATCACCTGCGAACAAGAGAGTAGGCGTTAGATGATTGTTGAGATCAAAGACTAGTAGTTAGATGCTTAATGCGAATGCTCAGAGATCATCTTCAACAAGTGGTATCAGA
>OVAN01004285.1:0-26253 GCA_900406275.1 Anastatica hierochuntica
AAAAGCATCTAAAACTTAGTCCTAAGACACGAAAATATGATAACATCAGTCATGTGGTGTATCAAGTCGGTAAGCTATAGGGTATTGATTAATGGCCAACCACATGGGATTATAACACCAAATCGGGGTTTGAGGCAGGGGGATCCTCTCTCTCCCTATTTATTTATTCTATGCACTGAGACTTTAATTTCAAATTTTAAAAAGGCAGAAAGGGCAAAGTTGATTTTTGGTCTAAAGGTGGCGCGATCATGTTCGTCTATCTCTCATTTATTGTTTGTTGATGATAGCTTTTTTTGTAAAGATACTCCTGTGGAAGCAAGCGCAGTGATAGATATTTTGAAGTGCTATGAGAGGGCCTCAGGCCAACAAATTAAATTTTCGAAATCATCGGTACAGTTTGGCCATGCGGTGCCTGATTCGGCTCGGACAGAGATGAAGAATATTCTAGGCATTGCCAATATGGGGGCACGGGCTCGTATTTAGGTCTCCCTGTGAGTTTAGGAGGGGCCAAAACGCAAATTTTCTCTTTTGTTAGGGAAAGACTACAAGATAGGATCAACAGATGGACATCAAGATATCTTTCCAAAGGTGGTAAAGAGATATTGATAAAATCGATAGCAACGACTTTGCCGACTTATGTGATGTCATGTTTCCGTTTAACCAAAGCTATTACCTCCAAGCTTACGAGTGCGATCGCGAGCTTTTGGTGGAGCTCGAACTGTCAACAAAAAGGTTTACACTGGTTAGCATAGGACAAGATGTGTCGTTCCAAAGCCCAAGGGGGTATTGGTTTTCGAGTTATTGATGATTTTAATACTGCTCTTTTGGAAAAACAATTATGGAGGCTTATCGACGCTCCTGAATCATTATTTGTGAGGGTTTTTAAAGGTCAATATTATCGAAAAGGTAACCCTATGGATCCAATAAAGTGTTATTCCCCCTCCTACAGTTGGAGAAGTATTATTTCAGCGCGCCCTTTGGTTCATAAAGGACTTATTAAAATGGTAGGTTCAGGGTCGTCCATCTCGGTATGGGAGGATCCATGGTTACCTGACCAATCCCTGAGGTCTGCTACCTGTATAGGACAAAGTTGTTCGAATTTAACGGTCGATCTTCTGATTGACCCTTTGACACGTACATGAGATGTCACTCTGCTTAAAGCATTAATCGTTCCTTCAGATGTGGAACTTATTATGAGCATTTCGATTGGCCGTCCTATGAGTAGAGATTTGTTAGGATGGCATTTTACGAAATCTGGCAAATATTCGGTAAAATCAGGATATTGGACTGTTCGAGATGGTGTTACTAAAAACAGAGATCCTGTTAGTTTTGGTCTGAATATTCTCCCCCTTCTAAATCATGTGTGGACACTGGCATGCCCGCCAAAACTTCGGCATTTTTTATGGCAAATACTAACGGGACACATTGCTGTAAACGGTAACCTCCGTAAGCGAAGACTTAGGTGTGAGGAACAATGTGTGCGGTGTGGTGCAGATATAGAAACTGTTAATCATGCCTTTTTTGAATGTCCACCAGCGGCAAAAATGTGGGTTTTATCCAGGATACCTGCTGGGAATGGTCATTTTCCTATGGGCTCGTTGTTTACAAATTTGGACTATCTTTTCTGGAGGGTTTCCCAAATAGACCAAATCATGAGTTTCCCGTGGATTCTGAGGTAAATTTGGAAAGGTAGGAATGACAAGGTTTTCTCTAATGTCGATTTGGTTATTCAAGACATGCTGACCGTGGCGGAGAAAGAAGCTACTCTTTGGGTGGCAGCGCAGGAGGAGCACAACAGGATTCCCCGGTTGTTGTAAATCCGGCTTTACCTTCTTTTGAATTGACCTTCTCAGGGTATCAGTGTCATGTGTACGGGTCTTGGAAAGAGGGAGAAGCATACTCAGGGATGGGCTGACGATGTTCTCGACAGGGGCGGCGAAGAGTCCATCGGAGTCTTTCGCCACTACAAGCAGAGACTGAGGCTCTCATTTGGACGATACAATGTATGCATGCTCTCTAAAAGACATTGATGACTTTCATGACGGATAATACAGGGCTTGTGAAGATGGTTAACAACCCGCATAACTGGCCAGCCTTCCATTCCTATCTCGAAGAAATTCAAAAGAGTAAAGGGAGTTTCGCCTTTTTTTCCATTTCCTATGTTCCCCGCAGATTAAACACAGACGCTGACAAGTTAGCACGTGATGCTCGCATTAGTCTCCACAATTTGTGTTTTGTAAACTCTGTGAATCAGTTTCCGATTTTCGGGCTGTTTTAATTAATTTAAGTTGTTGACAAAAAAAAAAGAAGAGTAGTATTGTAAGAAGACATTTTAAAACAAAATAATGAAGTTATTCATATTGTGAAAGGAATTCAAAGTTAATGACATTGTTGTTTAATAAAAACTAAAAAGACTGACATAATTGAGAAATGTTATATAGTTTAAGAGGCAGTTAAAATTAATTAACCATATAATTCAGCATCCGAAAAGAAAAGCAAAGTGGTCTTTGAAAATTAGAAATTCCTTTTTGCTCTCCACTTCCCTAATTTTTCTCAGGTCGGAAGTTCTAACAGAAGAACTCAGGCCACCGTCGATCACATATTACATATCCAACCTCACAATTCTTCAACCGAGTTCTGTTCAATTTCCGATTAGATCTTCCTCCTAAGATAATTTTTAGCGAAAACCCTAACTACTCTTGGATCTTTTCTAGTCGACATTGTTTGGGATTTTATAAATCCAATTTTCAGCTTCGGTATCAATGGGTCGCTCTCGAGGGAACTTCCACAATTTCGAAGACCCTACCCAGAGGTATCTTCCTCTTCACAATTGATTTTTTCCGATATGGGTTTTCGTCGATTTCGCTTTTGTAATTGCCATTTTCGGAATGCTTCCTATGAATTTCCGAATTTGATTGAATTGCAATTTTATTGAGTTTGAATTTGCGTCTCTAGAAAAACTCCGAGTAGCTCTATACTCTTCAATATGTGTAATAGTCCTTTCACTGTTAAAGAAGAGTGTGTTCTGCTGCGTTGTTGCAGAACAAGGAAGAAGAAGAATGCGGCTAATGTGGAGAACTTCGAGTCTACATCTATGGGTAAAATCAAGCCTTCTCTTTTTTGTTCTCATGTTACAGAGACTTCCTTTTACTAAAAAAAAAAACAATCTTCTTTTCTTGTGGGAGAGACAGTTCTAGGTACTGAGGGAGGAGGAAAATACAACTGTGATTATTGCCAGAAAGACATTACTGGGAAAATTAGGATCAAATGTGCTGTCTGTCCAGATTTCGATCTCTGTGTGGAATGTATGTCTGTTGGAGCAGAGATCACTCCTCACAAATGTGATCATGCATATCGAGTTATGGTTAGTTTTTTTTTAGTTTGCAAAGAGTTTGATTCACCTAGAAAGAGCCTAATATTTCTCCATGCTTTCATCATCTTGACTCGGTGAACTTGAAATTCCATTAAACCCAAATATATTTCATTTTACTTTGTCAGGGTAATCTAACTTTCCCGCTTATTTGTCCGGACTGGAGTGCGGATGATGAAATGCTTCTCCTCGAGGTAATTTATGAACATACTACTACTCCTTTTAAGATCTTCTCATTGATACGTGGCCTATAATTTCTGTTTCTTTATGAATATTATAATTTCTTTATCTCTTAATTCAGGGACTTGAAATTTATGGCTTGGGAAACTGGGCAGAGGTCGCAGAGCATGTAGGAACAAAGAGTAAAGAACAGTGTCTCGACCACTACAGAAACATTTATTTGAACTCGCCATTTTTCCCGCTTCCAGTATGCTATATCCATCTGATAACATATAATCTGCCACATTACTCGTGCTAGTCTTCTGTGATTTATTAATCTAGGGGCAACTCTCTATTTCCCAGGATATGTCACATGTAGCAGGGAAGAACAAAAAAGAACTTCAAGCCATGGCAAAAGGACGAGTCGAAGATAAGAAAGGTATACACTAACTTTTCTTGATGGTTGTGTGACTGCACGTGTTGCTATCTTAATTCTGAAATTAATGTGGCTTCTTCTTTGGCAGCAGAGCTGAACGTGAAAGACGAGTACCCGTTTTCTCCTCCTAAAGTCAAGTATGTCTCTCGTTCTTCACAGATTCTGTACTGTGATACCCTACGTTTTTCTCATTTCTTGTCCCATTTTCTTGCAGAGTTGAAGACACAGTAAAAGGTGAGTGATTTTCTTTGTATGTTATATCTGGTTTGAATATAGGTGTAATTGGCATTGTGTTATTTATACTTGCTCTTAACCTACACCAGTAGTTATATCTAGATCACCATCACGAAAATGGAATAATCTCCGTCTTGTAAGTAAGACGCTAAACTGATTGACCATATGTTTAAAATTCAACAAAAAGGTCAATATTTGTCATTGTATTTATACTGGTCAATATTTTTCTCCTTTTTCTATGTTTTGATATGTTTTGTGGTCAGAGTCTCATACAGACAGGAGTTTTGGAGGAAAGAAACCTGTTGCCCCAGGAAACAACTCTTTAGTTGAATTGAGTAATTACAATCACAAAAGACAAGAATTCGACCCCGAATATGACAACGATGCTGAGCAGCTCTTGGCGGAGATGGAGTTCAAAGAGAACGATACTCCTGAAGAGCATGAGCTGAAGCTGCGTGTATTGCGTATTTATTCAAAAAGGTACAAGCTTTTCCTATCACAAGGAGAAAAAAGATTCTTCTTTTTGCAGCACATGCTAATGCAGGTGAGTCTGATATTGGCAGGCTTGATGAGAGGAAACGGAGAAAGGAATTCATACTAGATAGAAACCTGTTGTACCCAAATCCCTTTGAGAAGGACCTGTCTCAGGAGGAGAAAATGCAGTGTCGGCGTTTGGATGTTTTCATGCGTTTTCACTCAAAAGAAGAGCATGAAGAGCTACTCCGCAGTGTTGTGAGCGAGTACCGCATGGTGAAACGGCTCAAAGATCTCAAGGTAAGGACATTATTTCTCTCAAACTGCTCGTTTAGTTGTTTGGATGTGGCTCATGGTGTCGGAATGGGCGGAACAGGAAGCTCAAATAGCAGGATGTCGTTCGACGGCTGAAGCAGAGAGGTATCTGGGGAGGAAGAGGAAGCGAGAAAATGAAGAAGGGATGAACAGAGGGAAAGAGAGCGGTCAATTTGGCCAAATGGCAGGGGAGATGGGGTCTAGACCTCCTGTACAAGCATCTTCAAGCTACGTGAATGATTTAGACCTGATTGGGTTCACGGAGTCGCAGCTGCTGTCTGAATCCGTGAGTATTGAAATACTAAACACGTAGAACAGTGAGAGATTTTAAATATCTGTCGTGACTAAACGAAGAGATGTTGGTGTTTTGTTGCAGGAGAAGCGTCTGTGCATGGAGGCAAAGCTGGTTCCACCGGTTTATCTACAGATGCAGCAAGTGATGTCACAAGAGATATTCAAAGGGAATGTGACGAAAAAGTCGGATGCATATAGCTTGTTCAAGATTGATCCGAACAAAGTAGACAGAGTTTATGATATGCTTGTGAAGAAGGGTATTGCTCAGCTTTAAGTCTTTTTGTTGTATCAATGTGTATGTATGTGTGAGCTCGATTCAGTTATTGGTCTGACATTCCCTTTTGTTTATTATAAACACACACACCTTACCTTGTCACAATTGTAGTTTATATAATAGAGAAAAAACCTTATTCACTTATCCGCAGAAAGAGATAAGGTAAATCAGAACCACACAATCCAAATCGAAATGTTTATGGTGTAATATATAAGAAAGAATCAGGCTACAACAAGATGTGAGATGATGAGAATGATGATGACGATGTCTCTCCCCAAAATGAAAATATCTTGTCTGCAATCATTACCTCAGCTCCATTTGAGCAGTAGCAGAACGTTAGCAGCAGCTCAGGAGTTTCCGAAAACATCGTGCCGTGTTAGGTGCGGATCAGCTAGAAGAGGATTATCGGCTAAAAGCAGCAGAAGCAGGCTTGAAAAGACACAACCTCGTGTTGGTTTGGAGAAGAAGCAATGGACAAAAGCAATGGTGGTGAGTGGAGTGTCGGTAGGGATGATGATGTTTTTGGTTATGGGAATGGATGCAGAGAAGGCGATGGCTTTAGGACCAGAAGGTCCTTTGATGGAAGAGTTTTGGGACAATGTAAGAAGATACGGTCTTTACGCACTCACCGTCAGCACCGGAGCACTCTCCGCCGTCTTTGAGCCAATCTTTGATCTCCTCAAGAACCCAATCTCCGCCATTCTCATCTTCATCATCTTAGGTGGAACCTTCTACATCGTCTCCCAAGTTGTCTCTGCCATGACTGGTCTCACCGAGTTCGCTTATGATTACGGATATTAAGTTTCTTCTCTTTATTTATACTTTTGCCTTTACTTTTTTTTACAGTACTAGAACAAACCATTAGACTATGATTAGTTGCTGGTATAGTGTCTATGAAACGAACAACATTTAAGTGGCAATGCGAAACGAACAGGGAATATATATTGCTATTGATTGTCTTTTAAATTTTGTTACACAACCAATCAACCAAGGCATATATATGTTTTTTATTTGACATAAGAAAACATCAAATCATGTACATTTGTTAAAGCTCTTGAAAAGGAGGAGAGTTGGGTGAAAGTCTTTCTCAACTAGATTAGTAGTTGTGAGAATCATCAGGCCGTCCAGCGACGTAATCCATGATTACTTCGCCGGTAGCTTCTTCTGAAAGCTGTTGAAAGCCACCAAAGGTGATTGCCATGGCCAAGAAAGCGGCCGTTGACGCAAACAGGGGCCAGAAGTAAGCTAATATGTCGAGAATCCTAGGTGCCGCGTACACGAGGGAAGCCACAATCACACTTAGGACGATTGCAGCCACGAAATGGAACTTGTATTCCATCAGCCTTGTCTGGATCTCCATTTCCTATTGATCGAACTCGAAAGAGAGGAGAAGAGAATAGAAGAGATGTTGAAGCCAAAAGAAAGTCTTGAAGATTGCAATGGATGATGAAAGAGATTTGGAGATGGTTTATAATGTCAAAGTAAGGTACCTTTTTGGCTTTTGTTGATCAGAACGCAAGTTTTATATAGGAAAGTCCTTTTCTAGTGGCTGTGTACTTGTTGAAGATTCCCCTTGTGTCAACATTTTTAATTAAACCCATTACCTCATTACTAATCATGATTAGTCTACCCGGAATGACATGAATACCCCTAGAGGTTACAGAGTGTAAAGGGGGCATAATCGTCATTTTCAGGATTGATTATGTTGGAGGAGAGATGCCTTTGGTAATGAGGAATGGGTTTTGTCTCTTTACTTCATCTTCTTGATTACCAAAATAAAGACTATCTTTAAAATATTGAAGAGAATAAAGATGAAGGAATTAGGAATAGAATCGCTTTGCAAAGTTTCTTCCTTTTCATCATATCCAATGGAAAGGCATCAACTTTCTCTTCTTTGTTTACATTATCAAACATTAAACTATAGATTGTCTTGTGAAGAAGGCAATATCACATTTTCTCCCACCTAATGTAAACTTGGTAGTTCTTGATTGGCTCTCCCCCTTGGAAAACATTTCATACTGCAATCTTAATAGTATGATGAAATTGGTGAAAAAAGTGCAATTCTCAAATATAGCACACTTTCTTATTTTTTGGACACATTTAGCATGTGGTTTTGGGTTTTCCACGTGTAGCATTTTTAAAATGTTAGAATGACCATTTTACCCCTGACCATTTTTAAAATATGGCTTAGGATTCTCATTTTTCCTACCCCTAAACACTAAACCCTAAACCCTAAATCCTAAACCATAAACCCTAAACCCAAAATTAGACAAGGGCATTTTCGGTATACCGTGTGTTAAATATGCTATGGTTGGAAATTTTGGGCTTGTATGCTAGATGTGGCAAAAAAACACAAAAGTGTGCTATCTAAGGGAATTTCTCGTGAAAAAAACCATTAAGTGAAAAAAACCATTAAAGATTTTTGGAATTTAAAAACTCTTTGACATTCTCCATTCATAGGTTCTCAAAAACAAAACCCATTGAACAGAACTGTAAGTTGAAATACTTTACAGTCACAACATCTTGTTCTGAACGCACAAAATTTACAAAATCCGACTACTAGACTGTGTTGTTATCAAACTGCTCTCCCATCTGCTACTCACCACCTTCCAAGGCCCCGACGAGATTTAAAATTATAGCAATAATGACTGCCAAGCCACGTCGAGCACGTATCATAAGTGATCTTCCTCTACTATTGTCGGCAAAGATGGCTTCCATTTCCGCCGCTTGCAGCTCCCATAATTATCTGGGAGCTGAAAGGAAACACCATCTACTTGTTTCATCAGTAACAGCCCGAGCTGCTTCCTTGTAAGTGTGATCTTTATGCACCGTCTTCTCCCTGTTTTCTGCTCAGCTACCTCCTCCCGAGGTAACTCCTTGACCTTCTCTGTTGATGCCTTGTCCAACCAGACATCTCCAGCTTTGTTTCCATGCTTGCAGAGCGATGTGTGAATGCAGTTCCCCATGCGTAGTGACCTGATGATAGTTTCCTCGACTCCTACAGTGATTTTATATTCAGCTCTTGGACCAACGTGCGTACCATCATATCCCCACTAACCCTTTTCTAGAAAAACATTATCTTGCAAATGTCAAACCTGGGTCTTCAATATTACTTGTTAAATGAAACATAAATCAATTCTCCAGGAAGCAAAGTCAAATCGCCACCCCCTCCATCATCAAAGTCAAATCAATACGAGGATAATGAAGAAAATACTATGAACTAAGGATAAGGAGACTTAACAGCTCTCTAAATTGTTTTAAATGTATATAATTCCTAGCATTACAAAGTCTTTCTTGATCCAGAAATATTCCGGTAAAGGGATAAAGAAAGCAAAGATGTGAACAAAACTGAAAGCCGCGTAGACATATGTAAGCTACATACCAAAGACGAGAGCTATGCAGACACTTCTCCAGATGAACGTCGAGACTCCAACCATGCCTTTGCTGCGACACTTGTAGTCAAAAACCAGCCAACTTTATCCGGGGCTTCATGGAAAGGAGCGTTTAGCTCTTTTAAGTGAGACTCAAAAACAGCTGCCAGACCTTTGTCTGAGTATTTGTGTTTTCCGTGTCCAGTGTTGATTCCAAGCAGCGGAGGGAACTCTTCTCCAGATTCCAGAGCAGCCTCTGATAAGTCGTTCATCCAAACGTGAAGAGCGGTTAAGGCTGCCCCGAGTGAGAGACTTTTCAGATGTAAGGACCATTGGGTAGCAGATTTGGATTGGAGACCCGAATAAATGTCATACTCCAGCCCCAGTTGTAGGATCTCACAAGCTCTTTCCAACTTATTAAGATTGACACAGAGGTCAATCAAGCAATTCAAATATGCTTTCTTTACATCAGTGCCGATGGAATCAATCAACTCGGATGCTTCTTTCTTAAACATTCCTTCCTCATAGTTTTCGTCCTGGACCAACATCTTCACCACATGACCAAGCTTTGGCTTAGCCTTCTCAACACAGCCAATGAGTTTCCCAATTTCCTCCCTCGGAGTCAGGGTCATTACATTGAGAAGACACCCACAGAATCTATCATCCGGAGTTATTCCCAGTTCCAACACTTGATCGAATGTCCTCACAACATCATCTACCTGCTTGGCTTTCCCATAACACTGGATAACTGACGTGAGAACAAAAAGTGTAGGCTCAAAACCAGCTTCTCTCATTTGAAGCAGAGCCGCCTCAGCCTCTGAAACCCTCCCACAGCAAGAGTACACAGTGATTAGCGAAGAGAAGGTCCAGCTGTCAGGATCACAAGTCCCACAACTCTTCATATCTTGAAAAATCTCACAAGCCTCATCCACATATCCAATATCAGCACACATGGACAAGAGAGTATTGTAAAGAATCACAGTTAATTCCAGTCCTTTTTCCTTCATCTCCCGGTAGATAACTAGTGCGTCGTCTCCATAACGAGCTCTACCATAGGCCCTAATAAGAGCAGCATAAGTATTCCAATTGGGTTCAAAGCCATTGCTAATAAGATCCTTGTAGATTATCTTGGCCTGCCACGGCCTCTTGGCTTTACCCATAGAATCTAACAACCTATTGTAAATAACCAGATTAGGCTTCACCCCGAGGGACTTCATCTCTTCATAGATATTGAGACACCCATCAAAGTTTCCAGAATAATTGTAAATCCTAATCAAAGTTGAAAAGGTAACGGGGTCAATGCGCCATTTCTCGGTCCTTGCACGGTCATACAAGCTCAAAGCCATGTCAACATTACCAGCACGACCGTAAGCGTCGATCATAGCTGCCAAGGTGACATTATCAGGGTCACAGCCAAAGGAAGGCATTTTCTCAAACCACTCAACAGCTCTCTTAGGTAAACCACACTGTCTGGCACAGCTGATGAGCGTAGTGAAGGTTGCATTATCGGGCTTGACACCTCTCTTGAGCATTTCGTCGAACAACTTCTCGGAACTCTGGAGATCCTTGGACTTCCTGAAAACCTTCATTGTGACATTGTAGAGAATGACTTCTCTGCTGGGTTTCAGGGTCTCAAGGAGATTGTTCAACACAAGAGGCGCAGTTTGAGGATTGGTCATGTTATTGAGGGTAACAACAGCATCTTGCTCAAACAGCTTACCACCAAAAGCAGTCAACACATCACAAACATCAGCCTCGTTTGCTTCACATGCGTCTAGAGATTCGGCTAGTTTGACAAGAGAAAAGTACCTGGAATCGTAGGATCTTCTACGGAGCTGAGAAGCTCTGGGGCTTTTGGGATTTACCCAGACGTAGCTTTTGGAAACCGAATCTGGATTCGCGTCAAGTTCTGGTTTTTCGCTATTCGGAATCGCCTCTTGAACTGAAACATGGCTTGTTTGGAGATGGTTCCTGGAGTGGAAGGGAGCAGAATTGGGGCTGTAAGTGCAAAAGAAACTCTTTGGTGTGGATTTTGGAAAAACTGAGAGCAGATTACAGAGAGGAAGAGGGTCATGGAGAAGAGATGAAGGAGAGTATGACATATTTTTTTCAAAATTTCTTCTCACTTCTCTGCAGTTGAGTCTCGACCTTATCCAACCAGAGAGCCGATGCGATTGCAAGCTATGTAGAAGATGGAAAAAGAAACTTATGCTCTTTTAATATTACTGAAGGTAACTACGCATTGTTTTTATGATTGAAACCCACCGCGTAGTGCGAATATATTTCCAGCAAACGATGACGGATAGGCTTTAGAAGTGATATTTTCGGCCCACTCAGAGCTTCTCCATCAATAAGAAAATCTAATATAATATTAATATTTTTAATATAGTTTTAGGGAAAAATGTTAAAAAATCTAGCACTTTCAAATTTTGGCCAAAAAAATTTTCAATTTTCACTTTAGTCATTTTAATCCTCAACTTTTAAAATTTGGTCATTTAAATCACAAACTTTCGTTGACCTGGCCAAAAAGAGCCCAACAAAAGTCAACCATTAAATCAAATTTGACTTCCGTTAAATATGAAACGAAGTTGTTTTACGTTAAATCGAAAATAAAAAAACACTACTTAACAAAGACTCGAACCCCTTACCTCACGTATTACTCAAACATGCTTTACTAACTAGGTTAATTAACATTCTCATAAATTATTTTCTCACACATAGAAATATCTAGTTAGTTTTTTATTTTTATAAATTAGTTTAATAATTCAATAAATTAGTTAGTTTAATAAATTAATTTCATAATTAAATAAATTAGTTTGTATTCAATAAATTAATTTACTAAATAAATAAATAAAATGGTTTTGAATTTCAGTTATTTAAATTAATTTAATAATTAAACTATTTCAAAACTAATTTATTAATTAGATAATTAATATTACTGAGTTTCAAACTAATTTTTTATTTAATTATTAAATAGATTTATTTATTAATAACATATAGGGATATATAGTCTATTTACAATCTTTTTTAAAATTTTTTTGTATTTTCAAAACTAATTTATTTATTAAATTATTAAACTAATTAAAATTACTAAAATTAATATTTTATTTAATTAATAAATTTATTTTTTTATTATTTTATTAAATTAACTGATTTATTAAAATATTGGGAAAAATGTTAAAAAAGATCTTCAAATAATTCGAGGCAAACTAGAATAATAATTTAATAAATCAATTAGTTTAATAAATAAATTATTTTTGAAATCATAAAAAAAATTGAAAAAGGATTAAAAAAATTATATATGTTATTAATAAATTACTAAATATACGTTATAGATTATTAAACTAATTATAATTATTAATGTCAAGCTTCTTTATTTAATTATTAAATTGATTTATTAAACTACCTAATTTATTAAATTATTAATAATTTAAATTATTAATAACATATATAGCTTTTTTATTAAATTATAAATAATTATAATTATTAATGTCATCTGGGTTCAAATCCGGGGTGATGCCCTTTTCAGGGAACTACTAAGCCACTAGGCTGATGACAAAAAGATAAAAAGAACTCCAACACTAACTAGATATATTGATGTGTGAGAAAACAATGAATGAGAATGTTAGCTAGCCCAGTTGGTAAAGCATGTTTGACGAAAAAAAAAAGTTTGGTAAAGCATGTTTGTGTTATACTGTGAGGTAGGGGGTTCGAGTCTCGAACGTCGTTTTGAGAGTCATCAAAACGACGTCGTTTCATATTTAACGAAAGTTAAATTTAATTTAACGTCTTTTGTTGGACTCTTTTTAGTCTGGTCAACGAAAGTTTGGGACTTAAATGGCCAAATTTTAAAAGTTGAGGATTAAAATGACTTAAGTGAAAGTTGAAGATTTTTTTGGCCAAAATATGAAAGGTCCGGATTTTTTTTGGCATTTTCCCCTTTTAGTTGTAGAATTTAAATTTATCTTTTTAAAAAATTAAACCAATTACAAAGAGACATGTGGCATATGGGTTTCTCCATGAAAAACCATAGTTTTTCAAATGAGAAACTCACTTCTTTCTCTCTCTTCCTTTTTTCATTATTTTTATTTGTTAATAGTAAGATACTCTTTGAAAAACCCTCAATGCACATGCTTTTAGATGTACGACTAAAATCTCGTCATCTTAGGCATCTCCAATAAATGTATCATTTGGAGTCTAATAATAAAAATTTTAAAAAGAAATATTTTAGTCAAAAAAATAGTGAAAACTGTCTCTCAAAAGAGAGATATTGAAAGGAACAAATGAACTACTGGTTGCACCACTTCTGCTGCAATCTTACATAACCAGAGTTCGAATCCTGCACATGCCTCTAGTGAAAGAAACTACTTGCCATTAGACTATATGACAAAAAAGAGTCTTTTTTAAAGAAAATAAATCTCAAAACTCTAAATGAAACAACAAATAAAAAATATTCACGACGACCATGGAGGCGCTTGTTCACGACGAATCTACGACTTGAGTATGTCAGATTTCTGGGGGGGGTTGTGGTTGACAGAATGGTTCTTGGTGGAAAGATTCGATCTCTGATCTAGTTTTCAGGTTTCGGATGGTGTAAACTCGATGGGCTATCACGATATCTCTACGCCGGCGGAGTTGCTTAGGCAACATGGTGAGAACTTAGCCAAAGGGACGCATAGGTCTTCGCCGAGGTCAGGCGGGATCCTCATGATTGGTGATGTGGGGTCAAGTTTTACCTGAGTCAAAATCTAGCTGCAATTGTACAACATTCGCAGTAATACTTAGGGATCAAATCCACAGGGACTATGTTCCGTACTTAGGATCCATTGACTTTCGGATGAAGTTAAGAATGAAATATGCAAGGGGTTTGTTTGGTTTTTATTCGGTTTTTATTATGATTTAACTATGCAAAATGAAATCCTATTCTATATGCCAATTTACAAAGGATAGATCAATGAAAAGATATGCATCAAAAAACAGAAAGTTAAACTAAACAAGCAGAAGTTAAAAACGACTAAGGGCATAAAGTTTCGGTCTCGAACACAACCATTAAGGTAAATCCAATCCACTTTCGAGGTTCGGGATTCTATGCTTAATATCAAAAGGACCTAGAATTTTGAATGACCTCAAAATAATAAACACGCATAAAAACAATCAAGGCTGATTGTTCACGATTCTAAAGTCGATCTACTTTCGAAGCCTACTTAGAAAGGCTCACCAAATACTAGACCCAACAGTAATTCAAGCTTTTGGAATGGATACCGCTATAGATCTAATCTCGTACTAGCTTTCATAGGAGAATAGCATTAACGAATGAGTAAAGGTGATAACGTTATTGATAAAACCTAATCGACTAGTAATCCTATTCAAATAAATTCATTGACTCCTTGTAATCTACTGCCTAACATGCAAATTAATAGATTAAAAACATGTAAACATGAAATCAATCATGGCAACAAGCATTCATATCAAATCAAATGAGAGAGGAGAAGATAAAACCGAGTTTATGGAAGAATCGAAGATGTATTGAAGATGATGATGGATCTTTGGAGGCTACAAAGGGCACGACCCAAAGGGTGTCATCCCTGCCTCCTAAGAAAATAATCGAACCCTAATCTAATCCAACTCTCTGTGCGAAATTATATGGCCAAAAACATCTATTTATAGTGTTCTAACTTCCCAGGTCAAAAAGTGTAAAATCGAGCCTTAGGGCCTCATAATGTTTGGGCTTCGTGTCCAAGGGCCTTGAGTTGAGTTCTTGGGATTTAAAAAACTTGGAATAGATTCAATTGGGTCTCTAGAATGTCTGGTTCGAAACCCAAATGGTCTTCCTTTTGTTTTAGTCTTTCTACGCACCCTTCATCTGCGAGACAATTGGACCTGTCTTCAATAAAATTAGTATAACTCTTTGTCCACTGCTCCAAATGAGATGAAACCACTTGGATATGAAAGCTAATTCAATTCTCTAGCTCCTGTCCAAATTTCATCAAAACCCATTGAAGGGCAAGGCCTTCTTCTTGGATGATACTTCTGATGCTCGGAAACTATCCAGAAACTGGCTTTTGATCCAATTAGCTTCATAAAGCTCCAAAATGTACTGTTTGACCTGAAATGACTTAAAACACTATAAATACAAGAAAACTACCTCTAATTTCATAAAGTTGTGTAAAGACACTAAGAAAACCTATCAAAATCCATAAGAAAAGTAGTAAAATATTGATGTTATCAACTCCCTCGGACTTAGATTCTAGCTCGTCCACGAGCTAAGGAAACAAAGAACAGAGAAGAGGTATGAAAACTTGGAAACTTACCTTTACCTTTTGAACTGTTTGGCAGCTTAGACTGTCGTGATCCACTAACACCAGAGTCGATATAAGATAGAACCTTCAGTAATAACAACAAGTCTAACAACATCCTCGATTCAGCCACGATCAACTAAAGTCACCCAGAATCTCCATCACCACTCCCCAGAATCTACAACGTGCGGTCTCTTTGAGGGAGTATCGATCAAAGAACACATAGACTCAACTCAAACGAGATCCTAAACAATTTCAGCCCACAATCAATTCCTTACCTCTTCATTATTCACTTTTAAATGCTTTTTAGAGGCTGATTTCTCCATACTTTTCTAGAGTATCATTTTATTTTTTCTATCAGCCTCGAAGAATCTATTTTTCCATACTTTTTAGGGTTTCATTTTATTTTTTCTATCGATCTATTTATTCTTTTCTTTTTAAGCACATTTGGATTTTATTGATTATGAAATTCACAATATGCATAAGCATTTTGCTGAAAATTTTTATTAAGGAAGGAAGAGGGGAACCATAAACTTAATTTTGTCAGGTCCGAAGAGGATTCTGATTCAATGTATACCCAGCCCCAAGAATAGAAAATTAATTTCATTTAAATGTTGAGTGGCTAAGGACTACCCAGATATCAAGTGATATGGTGTCTCGGTTAGCTGATTCACATGCGCTTTTCCAATCGGTAAAATTGCAGTCAACCACTGACACTATGGAAACTAGTCATTAATCACGTGGTTAGTTCAAAGTTAAGCATGTTTCTAGACTGATTTTGACTCAGTAAAACGTTTTTGGTTTGAAAAATTTTGAAAACGACTCAAAAATCATGAAAAAGAATCAAAAACAAAGAAAAAGAAGCATTAGTAACAATAAGAATTCCCCCGGACTTAACTTACACCGTCCCTGTGTAAAATCAAGTGAGGAAGGTACTGATAACTAATGTGAAAGGTAAAGAATAGGATACACTTAGTTGGTTGATCGAAATTATGGAGAAAGATACGACCATATGTGATGTTTCGGTAAACCGAAATGAGGTTCAGTGGTCCATTTTTGCAATCTGGAAAGAATGCTTCGACCAAACTGAATACCTACTTCAAAATAGCATATTTTAGTGATATAAATAAAGTTTAAAGGTAGGAGCTCATATCGTTTTTGATTTGGCCAAGTTTGGTCTCTGGAAAGCTCCGTTTGGCTCGTTTTGGTGAAAACCGGGCTGTTCTTTGTTCGAGACCATTCCAGGGATGGTATTTCGTGATAATTGCATTCCCCATATGCTAATCAATGGTGAATCTTCAGTTTGATAGCTTGGTTCGCTTGGCGGAGCTCGATTTCGCTTTGCCGAATTTTCTTCGGTTTATGGCCAATCTGGTGCTTCATGATGAAATGTTTGCGCCTTCAAAAATGTTTGGTCTATTCTTCATAAAGTTTCCACTTTTTCCAGGAATCTTTAGTGGTAAGACTTAGTTCAACTCCTAGATAAGAGTTTCGAGTAAGCCGAATTCGTCGGTGTTGTATCTCCATTGAGCCAAAGTCATGTGATCATCTCTGCCAGCCGAGTTCTCAGTTTTTCTGAATGTATTTTATGAGGATGATCAGGCGTGAAATTTGGTTTGGCTTAGATTGCTCTTGAGATGCTTCGTGGTCTTTGTCCTTTTGATCACATTTTTGAGCCTTCGAATGTAGTTGAATAACGGCTCTTCCTTGATCAAAACTTTTAAAGCCTCAAAATACTTCTTATTCTGGTCATAGTACATCTTGGTTTTGATTAAAACTGAGGCTGCTTCTCAAAGTTTCTTTATGGTCCAATTTCTTGCAATTTCGTCTTCATTCCTCGCCTTTGAGTCTTAGGGTCTTTAAGGATCATCCAGCACATGAATTCCTCTTAAATATATGTATAAAGTACTGTAAAAAGATTGGTTAATTCCTTACTTGGCGAGAATGGTTTGGCTTGATTGCAAAAGTTGGCTCGGTTTGAGAATCTTATGGCTCCAAGTGTGTAAAGTGTTCTTGAGCGTCCCAGCCATTGAAAAACATCTTAAATTGATGTATTTCTGATGACTTGGAGGTTGGTCCTTCAAGAAATTGAGTTTGGTATTGATCCGACCAAGAAAATACGAAAACAACACGTTCGGATGATTTTTCTCGGCCAATGGCATGTCCGGAAGGGGTATGGGTGGTCGGATCGGGGAAAACGGATGGTCGGGTGGAAAAAATTGTTTGGGGATAGGTATGTATAGTTGGTGGAGAGTCCAAGACAGGTTTTGGACACGAGGTCCATCGCGGTCGGTGGTGAGAGAAGTGTGGCGCGGGTGGTTGAGGCACGGGAGGGCTAAGACCGGTCGAGTGTGGTTTTTGGTTAGGTGGCCGGTGCTGGAGGTGTCATGGACCGGTGGCAGGAGGTTGATGGGGGTAGGGAGGAGTTGGTTGTGGCACCGGGTGGCGAGCACATTCTGACCGGGTTTTGCCATGAGGATGCACGCAGCCGGTCGTGGACCTTGTGTGCCTCTGATGGCTTGTCCAAACGTCTGAACATGTCCGAATTGGTTTTGCTCCAATTTTCTTCGATCCCAAAGTGTGTTCCTATGAAAAAAAAAGTATAAAAACATTTACTAAAAACTTATAACACCAAAATTAACCAACATTAATCCTAGGATCTTATTCTAAAAATCAAATTAAAACAAAAATTTAAAGGGATAGAATATGGGTTACCTCCCATAAAGCGCTTGTTTAAAGTCTTTAGCTCGACCCCTGGGCATTGTTATGTGACGAGGGTGCTCAGATAAGAGGCTTGTGACTTCCTTTTCTCATGTTTTCAACTAATCAACTTAGATCTTCAATGGGTTCTTGAGCATTCTTCTTCGGTTCGTTCCATGGAGTAGAGATGAGAGCTTGAAATCGTCTTTGATGGAAGTGTGAAGGTACAACTCGTCGTGGAATGACTTCTTGGTGATATTTATGAACTCCATAGTCCATTTAGACCAATCTTCAACAGCTCATACTGTTTCTAAGACTTCTTCTTTAGTTCTGAAAATTTCATCGCATTAAGAGCAAACCGAGCTTTTTAGCTCGACTTTGTAACTTGGATCCTTAGGGTCCTCATACAAGGCATGTAAGACACCAAATTAGGATTAAAACATGGATGGCCAACCCTATAATCACGTGGTTAATTCCTTTCCTTGCTGATCTTGAGGTATATCTTCAAAGTGTGTGAGTACTAGTATTTTCTCTACACGTTTTTCTTCATATTGATTCAAGAAAAATTCTTAAACCATTAGACTTAGCTCTTAATGCTCGAAGTCGATGAGGAATATGGTTTTTCTCTTCAATGACCAGGTGGTGAAGTGCTGGAAATCTCCCCATATGAGTGTTGATTTCATCGGTTTGTGTCAAATTCATCGTCTTTGCCTTCTAGCTCCATGTTCTTCATAAGAAGATCATTGCGGATCCTTTTGACTTTGAAATCAATGTCCAAAATTTATTTAGCATCAGTCCTTTGAAGCTCTATTCGTGCTCCACTTGGTACATGAATATTCATCCTTTTGATGCCTCATTCCAATTGTCTTCGGTTTCTTCGGTTTCTTTGCTTTGAAGGTCATCTTCGGAATGGGCTTCTTTCCTTTACAACCTATCATAATGCATTTTATAGAGTATTCAAGATCCTTTAAAGTTATGGAGTTTATCTTAAAGCTCTCTAAACTTCTCATTTAGGTCAAATTTCATGCTGTCAAGCTCCGTTTCGAATGTTTGCTTCACTTCTCTTCAATGTTTGATGAATTGTGCCACCAAGACTTCAAGTTAGCACTTGAGAGACTCAATTGACATGTGATAATGGACATGAGAAGGGTTGGTCGTTCGATGTTGAGCTTCAGGTGATAGAAATTACTGAAATATTCGATTTTCGATGCACCGATGATTTCTTTGAGGTACTATTCATATTTGCTGGACTTTTTGATTATATACAGCAATTTTTGAGTCTTGATAACATTATCCAATGGTTGATCTAAGGCTGGTTTCTTTGTCGTGGATCAAGGGTTCCATGGATATGAAATCTAGGCTCTTTAGGGTCTCTCCATGGTCAATCCGTATTGAGATGAGGCTTGACTCCTCTTTGATTTGAATATCAGTGATGTTTACGGTGCTGAAGTTATTCAAGGACGTGACCATGGTGAGGTTTATCCTATTTTCTCTTTGGTTCCCTGAAAACTCAGAGAAAAAGTTAGTAGTATCCGAAAAAAGGAAAATCATAATCTAAAAAGAAAAAAGTGAAATCTTATCCTAAACTAAAAGATAAATTCTGATAGGCACAAAATTTCTACTCTTCCTAACCTAAATATAAGTGTTAATATCCTAAATAAACCTATAAAGAATAATCAAAATTCCTAATGTTAGTAGAAAAATCGAAATCCTAGTTCTAGAAAAACCGATTTTACAAGCAAAAGAAAAAGAAAAAATTTCCTAGACTAAATCCTGGATTTAAATCCTAAGGCAAAGATTTCTAGTCCCCGGCAACGGCGCAAAAAACTTGATGTGGGGTCAAGTTTTACCAGTTAAAACCTAACTGCAAGTGTACGACATTCGTAGTAATACTTAGGGATTGAATCCACATGAACTAGGTTTCTCACTTAGGATCCATTGACTTTCAGTTGAAGTTAAGAATGAAATATGCAGGGGGTTCGTTTGGTTTTTATTATGACTAGACTGATACCCGCACATACGCGTAGATATATCTATTTAGATTTTTTTTAACTTTTCTAATTATAGATATTAACTAAACTAATCATTCAAAGTGAAAGAACTTCTCTAAAAATTAAGACTTATTCATCAAAATGAACCAGGCAAATGTGCAAGATTTTCTGTGGGAGTGATAGACATACTTTATGAGTTTTGATTGTGACATACTTCAGTAAAATTAGTATAAATCTTTGTCCACTACTCTAAATGAGATGAAACCACTTGAATATGAAAGATAATTCAATTCTATAGCTTCTGTCTAAATTTCATCAAAACCCATTGAGAGAAATGCCTTCTTCTTGGATGATACTTCTGATGCTCGAAAACTGTCCAGAAACTGGTTTTTGATCCATAAAGCTCCATAAAGCTCTAAAATGTATTTTTTGATCTGAAATAACTTAAAAAACTATAAATACAAAAAAATACATCTAATTTCATAAATTTGTGTAAAAACACTAAGAAAACCTATCAAAATCCATAAGAAAAGCGGTAAAATATTGATGTTATCAATTGGCCTCTTAGAACGCTTAAGGTTTTTTCGGAAGAGAAAAGTTATCTTCGAAATTTCTGCGATATGGGATGGAAGAGATTTTGAAGATTAGGTGTTTAAGGTTTGGGACTTGCTTGTTGCGGTTGATTACATAACAAGATTAGACAGATTGTGTAAGATTATGTCAATGTTTGGTTGTTCTTAAGGAGCTACGACTGAAGTTTGTTTTCGATTCTCTAGGAGATTCGATCAGTGGTGTTGTGGTTTCGGTGTCGGTGTCGATTTAAGGGTATAGAATAGTCTGGATTTTGTGTTCAAGATTTCAAGGTAGATCCGTGGGAAGAGAAACGTTCGGATGTAGTTGTGGAGATCAAAGAGGTTTTGATATGGTCTTGAGACGGTCTCATATATTCACGTTATGGTTAGGCAAGAGATGGGAGCAAGAGTTCTTGGGTTTAAGATTTCAATTGACACGAGAAGGTGATGCTGTTGGGAACTTGGGCTCTTTCTCGCTAGAGAAGTTGTGGTAGTATCTTCACCAGTTGAAGATGGTCTGTATTTGGCTTTATTGGGGCAGTGGATATGACAGTGGTGGCTTTGGCGGTATACATGTTCGTTGGAGGCGAAGAGAAAATCAGGGTTTGTGGTTGTTAACGGTTTGATCCTAGTTACCAGATCGAGGAGATTTTCATGGAGGTGATGCTGAATTGGGTTTGTTCACTCTTGGGGTTTGATGATAAGGGTCTCCAAGTGTGGAGACCAGAAACGAACAAAAGATATCTGGTATCTCGTTGGTGATAGGGATTGGCTGCGAGACAGAGATGGGGTTGATCTTATAGCTATATCGGAGCGTCATGACGACGAAGATAGAGGTTGGCTTTCAGGTTTTGGGCGGATTGAGTCAAGTGTTGATTTGGTTCTCTTGGGGAGAAAGGATCTGACAGGGTTTGATATATGGTTCCTTAACTTTGATCCATGCTAGACATAATGAATTGGGAAGAGGTTTGTGACAATGAAATTTGTTTTGAAACATAATCTTTGATGGCATCAAAGGGGTATGATGAGCACTTGTGTTGGGATTTGACAGTAGGATTAAGGTTTGATTTTGGAATATTAATTTGGTTTTATGAGGATCCCATGTTTAAGATTTCTCACGGGAACACGGTGTCGGGAGATACGAAGGCTATCGTGTCGACCAAGAATACAAAAAAAAAAGAAAGAGATGGTGGATCTCCTGAAACCACATGCTAGAACGTGAGGATCTTAAGTTGGAATAGTCAGGGACTAAGGAGCGATCTAATGGGAGATACTTTGTGGGATTTGCGGAAGAAGTTTAGGTCATATATTTTATTTCTTTCAGGAACGAAACAATATGAGTTTTATTTAAAGAAATTTTATTTTCAGTTGGGTTATAATAACTCGTACACGGTAGACCCTCGTGGTTCAAGTGGCGGACTGACTATTTTATTTAATAATGAAATAAATTTGGATGTTCTTTTCTCTAGCAATCGAATTATTGATGTACAAGCTTCTTTTGGTGAGATAAAAAGTTATATCTTTTATTTATAGCAAACCCGTGGCTACAGACCGACAAAAAGTGTGGTTAATGATTGGAGATTTTAATGAACACGGGAAATCATGAAAAAAAGAAAGTAAAATGAGACCCGCTATCTCTTTTGTTCCTTTTAACAACATGCTCCAACATTGTGGGATGATGGAATTTCCATGTTCAGGTGATCACTTCTCTACGAAAGGCACCAGAATAAACAAAAGGTAAGATGTAAATTGGATAGGGAAGTAGGTAACGAGGAATGGTTGGATTTCTACCCGTACTCGAATATCGATTATTTGGCAAGAATAGGATCAGACCACAAGCCAATTCTCCTTAAATTTGATAATAAGCCAGAAGCCCACAATCAACAATTTCATTTTGACAAACGATAGACTGGTCAAGAGGGGATCTCAGAGGCGGTTGAAAATGGTTGAAATAGTACGAGAAATTTTTGGGTTCCATCCATTGTGGACAAAATAAATAACTATAAGAACTCCATCTCTTGGTGGAGGAAAAATAATATTCTCATGGGGAAGGGGAAGATCGATGCTTTAAAAAGGATTTTAGATGATGCCCAGGAAGATGACTCGATTTCAGAAGAGGATATCAGACAAATAAGAAAGAAACTATAGGAATCATAAAGAAGAGGAAATGTACTAGCGTCAAAAGAGTAGGAGTTTGTGGCTAAAGGAAGGGGATAAGAATACCAAATTCTTTCATGCCACAACAAAACAAAGGCGGGCAAGGAACAAGCTTACAGGGCTCATCAATAAACAAGGTGTTTGGGAAAATTCACCCTAGGAAATGGAGGAGATCACATGTGATTATTTTAATGATTTTTTTCATGCTACGAATACGAGTGACTTTACAAAGGTCCTACAATATATCACACCAGTTATCTTGGAGAATATGAATAAGATCTTAACATGTGAGGTGTCAAAGTTAGAAATTAAAAAGGTTTTGTTTGCAATGCATTCGGAAAAAGCCTCAGGCTCGGATGGGATGACGACTCTTTTCTATCAAAGGTTTTGGGGAGTCCTAAAGGAAGATTTGATTTTCTAGTGCGCCTGTTCTTCAGGACAGGGAGATTCAATAATTGTTTGAACAAGACAAATATTTGTCTAATACCAAAAATTGACCAACCAAAAATGATGTCAGAGTTGAGGCCAATAAATTTACGTAATGTGGTTTACAAAATAATCTCCAAGATTTTGTGTCTACGGTTGAAACAATTTCTCCCACGGGTAGTATCAGAAACACAATCGGCTTTTATTTTAGGAAGATTGTTCACTGATAATATTCTAATAGCCCAAGAGATGTTCCATGGGATCCACATAAATAAAGCTTGCAGATACGATTTTATTGCGATTAAGAAGAACATGAGCAGAGCTTATGATCAGATAGAATGGACTTTCTGGAAGCATTGGGCAAAATGGGGTTTGGATCACAATGGATTGTATGGATAATGTGGTGTGTACGGTATGTATCTTATATAGTGCTTTTTAATGGACAGCCAACGAGACATATTATGCCACAAAGAGGCCTAAAGCACGGAGATCCGCTATCTCCATACTTGTTTATTATTTGTACATAGGTACTTATTGCTAACATAGGAAGGAAGGAGCGAGATGAGAAATATCTGGAATAAAGATAGATAAGCGTAGCCCAACAATTTCGAACCTTTTTTCGATGATGATAGTTTGTTTTTCTGTAAAGCAAATGATATGTGCTGCGGGATTATGGAACAGCCTCGGGACAACTGATAAATTTTGCAAAATCATCAATTATGTTTGCTCATAATGTTCCAATACCTGTCAGTGACAATATGAAACAATTATTAGACATTACTAAGGAAGGAGGAATGAGTTCCTATTTGAGTATCCCTGAGAGTCTGAAGGGTTCGAAGAGTAAAATTTTCAGTTACATTAAAGAACGGCTAGGTGATTGGATAAATGGATGGTCATGCAATTTTTATCAAAGGGAGGCAAAGAGATCTTGATAAATTCAGTGGCTTCAAGATCCCCCAATAGTTAACAACCAAGTTAACCAATGCGATTTCTAAATTCTAGTGGAGTTCCAATGGATGTAATCGCGGTCTCCATTGGCATGCATGAGAAAAACTCTATATACCCAAAGCTAAAGGTGGTTTGGGGTTCAAATCATTGGAGGATTTTAACACGGCTTTACTGGCGAAACAATTATGGAGATTGATACAGTTTTCGAACTCTCTAGGTGCGCGAGTGTTAAAAAGACGTTATTATAGGAAAGGGCATACGTTATGGGCAATTAAATGAAAATCTCCTTCATTTGGATAGAGAAGTATTTTTTCTACCCATGAGCTTCTCAGGCAAGAGGTTCGAGTAAAGATCAGGGATAAGCATATCAGTCTGGAACGCTCCATGGATTCCAAATGTAAATCCACGGTCAGCCAGGTGTTGCGGAAGTATTTGGCACCCAAATCTAGATGTTCAACATTTAATCAACCCTACTACACGGGAATGACATTTACCAGCTCTGTAAAAATTCATGGACCCAGCGGATATACCTTTAATTAAAGGAATTCAACCAAGTCAGACTTGTACATATGATGGTCTAGTATGGCATTTTACCAAGTCAGGTAATTATACGGTTAAATCAGTATATAATCTCCTTCATGCACCAGAATCAATGCGTATTAATAACTTTGGTTGGGGACCAGGACTAGAAGCCAATAAGGCACGAGTCTGGAAAACTAAGTGTCCTTTAAAGATACGACATTTCCTATGGCAAATTATTTCTGGAGCTATCGCATTTACATCTAATTTGGTATACAGGCGAATACAGTGTGATACGCTATGCAAATCTTGCGACACTGAGGAGAAATGGCGAATCATGTACTATTCCTATGTCATATGGCTCAACAAGTCTGGACGAATATTACTCTGCAGCTTGGTGATTTTCCTACCGGTTCGGTTTTTACTAACAAGAACTATTTACTCCCGGATAATAGACTAGAACATATAGGAAACGATAATTGTGACCTGTTTCCATGGATTTTGTGGTACTTATGGAAAACAGAATAAGAAGGTCTTTCAGGGGTTATAAATGGGCTCAAGGAAATTTTAAGTAAAGTGGAAAGTAACTTTACAATCTGTAAATAGGCACTAGTAGCGTAAACGGAACAACTAGTAACACTTGGCTCCCCTCACACTATAGGTGGGGACAGAAGAATGATCAGCTTTCTAGACGCTCACCGAAGAATTTCAAGGATTAACTTCATTGCTTACTCTGAATCTTATCCCTCGTACGCTAAATGGAAAGACATACTGTCTAGCTCGAACCACTAGATCTTTGTCTCACACATGTACCTTTGTAGACATTATTCCTCCCAATTGGACAACCAATTTCTAATTTATATATGGTTGACAAAAAAAAGAGACAATTTTTTTTGTCATATGTCAATTTTATATTTGTTCATAAATTTGGAGAAAAAACAAAATACATATTAGTTTATAATATGAAATTAATAATTTATAGGTTGCTGCTTTTTATTAGAATATTTTATAAATCATAAAATACAATTATTTATTTATCAAGTTCCATTTTGCATAACTTTAATTTATCAGTAATAATTTTAAAATAATATTAGTTAAAATTAATACAATAATTTAGTTTATATTTTGTTATTGTTAATACGAAAATATTAAATATTAAAAAATTGGGATTTCAAAATTTTAAAAATACAAATTTTTACTTTATTGAAATTATTTGAATGATTTTTTGTAAATTTTACAAAATTTAATGTACTTATATATAAATTGATGTGTTAAGAAAATATTAATTGAAAATTAATTTAAGAAAAATTTCATTCTCAAATAAAATTACATTAAAATTAAGAAATTATATTAAAATAATAATATTTTATTAATGAGATACTTTGAGAATATTTCACCTTTGGAAATTAAAAAAAACTTCGATAAACATCTAATATTAAAAATATTGATATTATATTAATGAGATACCCGTTGGATAACTCACCATTGTATATGCTTTTAATAGTGTACTAGATTTTGACACGCGCACAAGCGCGAGATTATAGTATATTAGAATTAGTTTCTAAGTAATAAAGGTGTACAAATACGTAATTAAAAAATTATGGTAGTTAATATTACAATATTTTTAATGTGGTTCATTTAAACATCTTATGTTTAAAAAGTTTGAGTAAACAATGTAATACGAAGATTGTGTATGTTTTGATAAATTATGCAATTT
>OVAN01004286.1:0-26248 GCA_900406275.1 Anastatica hierochuntica
CATATCATCACTCCGAAGGGAACTGAGACCAAACCAGAAGGTTTCAGGCTACGATTCAAAATGTTTTAGATTTTTAATCCATCAAGGGAGCAAGTGGAAGGGGAATCACTTGAAAAGACGCTGGGAATAATTAGTTATGAATTTTCGAAGTCAGCAGACTTTCAGCTCGTCGGTTTACAGCATTCGGTTTAGCATTGAGTTTTAGATTTAGATTTTAAATTATTTCTGGTTATTTTNTACTTTTTTGGTTAAATTATTTCGACATGTTTGGTTTGGTTTTGGGTTAGGATTTTCGAGAAAACCCGTAGTAGAATAGGTTAAATACTTTGTTTAGCGCAAACTTTAGAATGAATCATTCATCGAACGTTTTATGAAAAGTTTCGTTTCTTTTTTCTTCACAGAGATTGTGAAACCTTTGTTCATCTTTGAACAAACCTTTTGTTATAGAGTTCATTCTCTACAGCTTCTTCTTTAAGATCATAAAGGGAGTTCATTCACCTGATCCAAAGAACCCATCTATCCATCTATCATTATCTGAAAATCCATCCTTCTATCTATCACCTTCTTCTCATAAAAATCAGAAAAAAAAACACAAAAGAAAAGTTCAGATCTCTTTTCCAGAAGATCCAGGATTGCATCAGGCATGAAGTTCAGTTTCGACAACATCTGCACATGCTTGTCTTTTAGCATGGTCTGATCCTAAGTATGTTCCATTTGAGTCTCTGTACACCCATCCAACTAATGATTGATAATGACCTCAAAAGCTTGCATCAAAGTTACATTTTATATAGCCAGGATGAGGTTTTATCCATGAAGATGGTTCTTGTCTCCTTATAGAATTTTGAGTTGATGATGAGTTAACAACATTCAAAAATTCCTCTGTATCATTAGCTATAAGTCTTGCATCGTGTTGTCAGTGACTTGGCTTGTGCTGATAGACTAAAAGATTACGACTCTTCTAGATACTCTATAATGTCCACAAAAAGTATGTCTCGCTTTCAGTGAGAGATTGAGGTTGTTGTGGTTTGCAAGTATGGCCTCCAGTTTCGCCTCAAAAGTTGTGATATTGGCGTGTATATTTGGGTCAAATTTTTGGGTGGCACGCCATATCGGTGAAACGTATAAATGAAATTAGGGGAAATCATGAGAAGCGTGGTGGGCGGATGAGAAGCGCTACCTCATTTGTTATGTTTAATACAATGATTGCAAATAGTGGCTTGATGGAGTTCCCATGTTAGGGAAATTCTTTATCCTGGAGAGGATGGTGAGATAAGAGATTGGTGCATTGTGGCTAGATCGGGCTCTAGCTAATGAGGATTCACATGAGCTTTTCTCCTATCATGTTCAGTATCTCACTATGGTAGGATCGGATCATCGACCAGTTCTGGCGACAGTTGAGGCTAAAAAAACTCGAGGACGAAAACAATTTCAGTTTGATAAGAGATGGATATGAAAAGCAGGTTTAATGGACTCTATTAAGCAGGGATGGTTGAGTGGTTTTCAGGGTAAGGGTTTTCTCGACAAACTTTACAATTTTCGGAAGGAAATTTCTCGATGGAGGAAGAAGCATGATATGGACAGTAGGGAGAGAATTTTGGTTTTTAACTAAAGCTAGAGAAAGCTCAGGATGACAATCTCTGTCACCCAACGAATTTATTGGAGATCAATTTGAAATCTAAGGAGGCGTATAAGGATGAAGAGTTGTATTGAAAGAAAAATCGTATAAATCAATGGCTTTGTGAGGGCGATTATAATACGTCTTTCTTCCATGCACAAACTAAACATCGGCGATTAAGGAATCGAATTACATGTCTTCAAGATTCGGCAGGACAATGGGTCACAGAGGACACAAGTATACGTGATATTGCAGTTCAATATTTTGTGGATATTTTTACTACATCGGGTCCCTCAGGGTTTCAGGAATTTCTTGACGAGATTTCGGCCTCGATTCCCGATCAGAAAAACGGGATGCTTACGGCTGAAGTCATAGAGGATGAGGTTTATAAGGCGCTTTTTATGATGCATCCGTAAAAGGCTTCGAGTCTAGATGGGATGACAACTCTTTTTTTTCCAAAAGTCATGGGCTTTCCTCAAAAAGGATTTGGTGGATTGGGTCAATAGGTTTCTAATGGAAGGACGTTTTGATAGATGAGTAAATATGACAAACATTTGTCTTATTCCGAAAACGGAGCGGCCCACTAAGATGACAGAGTTTTGGCCAATCAGTCTTTGCAATGTTGGTTACAAGATTATTTCAAATATTCTATGTCAAAGGCTTAAAGTGGTTATGCCAACATTGGTTTCAGAGACACAATCAGCATTTGTCCCGGGTCGACTAATTTCAGATAATATTCTAATAGCGCAAGAAATGTTTCATGGGTTACGGAAAAACCAGTCCTGTAAATATAAATTTATGGCAATCAAAACAGATATGAGCAAAACTTATGATAGAACGGAGTGGTCTTTTATTGAGGAATTGTTACGAAATTTTGGTTTTGCTGAAAAATGGGTGGAGTGGGTGATGTGGTGTATCAAATTGGTAAGTTATAGGGTTTTAATTAATGGTCAACCACATGGCGTACTTACGCCGAACCGGGATCTGAGACAAGGGGATTCGCTTTCTCCCTATTTATTTATTCTATATACTAAGGCTTTAATTTCAAATTTTAAAAAGACAAAAAGGAAAAGTTGATACAAGATCTCAAGGTGTCGGGATTTTGTTTGCCAATTTCTCATCTGTTGTTGCGGATGATAGTTTGTTTTTTGTAAAGCTACTTCTGCGGAAGGGCATGTAGTGTTGAATATTTCAAAACAATATGAGAAGGTGTCGGGTCAACAGATAAATTTTGCAAAATCATCGATACAGTTTGGTCATACGGTGCCAGGTTATATCCAAACAGAGATGAAAAGCATTCTCGGAATTGCAAATATGGGGGTATGGGTTTGTATTTGGGTCTTCCAGAGAGTTTGGGAGGGGCCAAAACGAAAATTTTCTCTTTTGTTAGGGAACAACTACAAGATAGAATTAATGAATTGACATCAAGGTTCCTTTTGAAAGGTGGTAAAGAGATCCTTATTAAATCGGTAGCGGCATCATTACCGACTTAGGTAATGTCTTGTTTCCACTTACCTAAGGCAATCACTTCCAAACTTACGAGAGCGATCGTGAATTTTTGGTGGAGTTCGAATGGAAAAAAAAGGTTTACATTGATTAGCATGGGACAAGATGTGTCATCCCAAAGCTCAAGGGAGTATTGATTTTCGAGTTCTTGACGATCTTAATACTACTTTATTGTCAAAACAATTATGGAGGCTCATAGATGTTCCAGACTCTTTATTTGCGAGGGTTTTCAAGGTAGATATTATCGCAAAGGTACTCCTATGGATCAATTTATGTGTTATTCCCCCTCCTACAGTTGGAGAATTATTATTTCAGTGTGCCCTCTGGTTCACAAAGAACTTATAAAATGGGTGGGTTGAGGGTCTTCTATCTCAGGATGGGAGGACCCATGGATCCCTACTCAATCCCCGAGGCCAACTACTTGTATAAGACAAAATTGTCCGAATTTAACGGTCGAACAAGTGATTGACCCATTGCCACGAACCTGGAATGTTCCTTTGCTTAATGCTGTAATCATTCTATAAGATAGAAATTATTATGAGCATACCAATCGGTCGCCCTATGAGTAGGGATTTGCCGGGATGACATTTTATGAAATCCAGTAAATATACGATAAATTCAGGATATTGGGCTGGTAGAGATGGTGTTACTAAGGATAAAGGCCCGATAGTTTTGGTCCAAATATATCACCACTTCTGAATCATGTGTGGAAAATGGCATGCCCGCCAAAACTTTGTCATTTCTTATGGCAAATTTTGACAGGTCATATTGCTGTTAATAGTAATTTCTAAAAGGGAAGGATCAGTTGTGAGGAACATTGTGTGCGATGTGGTGAAGATAGAGAAACAATAAATCATGCTTTTTTCGAATGCCCACCGGCGGCTGAAACGTGGGCCTTATCTAGGATACCGTCGGGGCTATGACCTTTTCCACGGGCTCAATGTTTACAAACTTGGACCATCTTTTCTGGAGGGTTTACCAAAACAACCAAATCATGAGTTTTCCATGGATTCTGTGGTACATTTGGAAAGCCAGGAATGACAAGATCTTCTCTAATGTTGATTTGGATGTTCGAGATATGTTGACAGTGGCGGAGAAAGAGGCTATTCTTTGGGTGTCAGCGCATGAGGAAGAGTTAGAGCAGGGTCCTCAGGTGATCGTAAATTCGGAATCACCTATAACTATCTTGCCATTCTCAGCGTATCAGTGTCATGTGGATGGATCTTGAAAGGATGGAGATGCATACTCAGGGATGGGCTAGCGTTGTTCTCAGGATGATGATGAAGATGCATTTATGGGTGGGAGGAGAGTCTGCTGGAGCCTTTTGTTGCTGCATGCAGAAACTGAAGCTCTCATTTGGGTGATCCAATGTATGTGTGCACTCCAAAAGACATCGGTGGCTTTCAAGACAGATAGTATGGAGCTTGTGCAAATGGTCAAAAATCTGCACTACTGGCCATCATTTCATCCTTATCTATAAGAGATACAAGAGAGTAAAGGGATTTTTTCCCTTTTTTTTGTATGCTCCACGCAGTTTAAACACAATCGCAGATAAGTTAACACATGGTGCTCGACTTATTCCGCACAACTTGTGTTATGTAAATTTTGTGAACCATAGCCGGATTTTCGAACTATTTTAGTTAATTTAAGTCGTAGACAAAAAAAGATCCTAAAAAGAGTTTGTAAGCTTTTTTTGACATCTCGTATTATTGATAAAAATGTCACACTACAATATACTAGAAAAAACAAAAGCTGGCAAATGTGTATAACCTTTCTAGAGCCATAAACTGACGAGGTTATCTATACCACCCAGAGCCAAAAGTCCATATCAACACCGAAAACTGAAATAAACAAACCAATAGAAGATAAAGATTAAAGCGAGCATTTTCGAAATCGGCTGAAAACTGCAAAAAGGCAAAGCAAAGCGACATCAGAAGTAGGATTGAGCGAGAAAGCGATATTGGCCAATATTATTTGAGTTGAGAAGAGAGCTCTTTATATTATTCTATCATGAAACCACAAACAACCGTCACCCATTATATTGCTTCAAAAACACGAAGCCACATAAAAACTGACCTCCAACTCGAGCAGTTGATGAATAACAGATGGAAAACGACTACCTATAGATTGAATGCAATTGAGTTAAAGCTCCACAGTTCCTTTCCAAGAAATCCGGAGAAACCATAGGTTTCAAACCATAGGTTTCAAACCAACGAACAATACAACTCCTCCCAACGAAGCTTTACCCACTGAAAATTTTCTAAAATAAACCAATAGCCGAGCGAGAAGACGATACCGGAGACGAAGCTACGAAAACGAATGCCTAAGAAGATAGGAAGAATAACCTTCAATGACTTATGTCGAGGAACCCCAACCAAAGACGCAAGACTAACACTATCCACCGAATCGGAAGACTAAAAAAACCTCCAGAAGTCGTAAAAACTTAATCTCCTTTCAAAGGTAAAACAAAGAGTAAATTGAGACCTCGAACATTAAAAAACGATGATTCACTGAGTCAAATAACAAAGGTGCATGATAAAAGGATCATGCTTCATCGCCCATAGGGGAAGCAAGACAACCTTCGGAGAACACAAAAAACTCAAGAACCCACCAAACCAGAAGGTCAAAAGCCGATATCCCTCGTCTAGAGCCACCACCAACCTCGATTCGCCTCCACGATGCAGGTTCCTAAAGGGCCTCTACAAGATCTTTCCAGAGAGAGAATTATGTGTTAGTATTTTAGTGGTTTTTATTACGGATTTTACTCGAGAATTATGGTTTTTAGTATGTATTCGGATCTCTTTGGCACATATTTTTGTTCTTTAGTGTTTTTACAGGAATCGAGCTTGGATGTGCGGAAAGATTTCATTTTGGACGGATTTCAAGCATCGAATGAAGTGTTCGTGAAAAGCTGAAATGCCCAGTCAGATGGACAAGGATCGATCAGTCCTTGTCTCAAGATCGATCGATCCCTGCCCCGTTTTGCGGACCAATTTTACGAAGAACCAGACCGAACTTATTGTGAACCGGATTTCATTAATAAGACCTAAGCTCGTGTTTCCTGTTTGAGAATGCACTTTTCTGAGTTTTTGAGAGCAAGAGAGAGCTTTGTAACCTAAGGAGAAGAATCATCTTCCGTACTTCGAATTCGAGAAGAATTCTGAACCTTACTCTTTATTTTCTGTTCAATACAATCATGTCTCTCTCTGATCTGATATGTGTTTGTTCGATGATCATGAGTGAGTAGTTTGCTTTTTGGATTTAGGGTTCTCACTTAGGGATTCATGAATTGTTAACATAGAATTGTATGATTAGGGATTTGATCTATTGGATCTTCATCTAGGATTGTTTGTAATGCATGAGATTAAACTAATCACTTAGTTTCTGATCTTAGGTTGTTTAACGCCTGGAAAGTGTTCGATTAAATGCCTGAAAGAATCCTAAATGAGCAATTTATCTTAAGCCAATGGAAATTGATATTTAAGTGAATTGTGAACATATCAAACTTGTTTAAAATGCATGATTAGAAATCGAGAGTCAAAGGAAGTTAGTCTCGAGGTTTCTAATACATAGAGAACTGATATTATGGAAGTAGATCAGTTCTACATTAGTGTTTGAGTTCAAGACGATTTAAAACTTCTTCCCTAATCTATAATTTGAATCAACAATGAATTTTTCCCCTGAGAATACCCAATGTCCAACTCTTCTTTGATTGATTTACAACCCGTATTCGTTTGTTTGCTTTCTCTGCTTTCTGAATTTCGATTATTGCATCTCTTACAAAACATACTTTTCGCTTTAGCCCGCTGTTTGATATGAAATTCTACGTGCTACCTTTGATCTATGTGGATTCGATCTCGAACCACTACAACGTACTTCTGTGCGCTTGCAGTGTTATCTCGGGCGAAAACTTGAGCTATCAGAGAACGTCGCTGCAATACTTGATGCAGAAAAATATGCCTTTTTTTTATCTAATGTGTAATGATAAATTTTTTATTTTTTTATATTTGGACTTTTAGTTTTTTTTCCTCCCAGTTAAAATTGTGAAAATATTTTATTTTTGATTTTTTTTTGTCAATCACACAATAATCAAAAAGTCATTCCATAATTGGTTACCCAATTCGGAAGAGAGGAATCTAAAAAAATATAATCATAACAATACGAGACCCCCGAGCCAGACATTCTGCTTGTGTATTCGCCGTGCGTGGGATGGTAGATAATGAGAATTCTGGGAAATGTTCACGAAGACGTTGGAAATTTTGGATATACGAGTGGAAAGCTGACCAGTTGTCGGTTCTAAATAATATTGAAAAAATCTATACAATCTGTCTTGAACAGCTGGCAGTCTATTCTTCTGGTATGTAGTTCTGACATTGCCCAGAATAGAACTTCCATCTCTGAGTGAAAAGTCGAAAGGCTCCACCGAAGGCATTTTTCTCCAACTAATATTACTGTACTATCTCTATCCAACAAAGTCTGGATGTGGGGTCGAATTCAAAGATCCATCTAAACGACAAAATAAACCAGTAGACCTGATACTCTCCGTAATTATCTGTTCTTCAATCGGTTAAGTATAACATGCATGTCTTCCCAAGCTAACAAGTCAGTCTCTGCATTCTTTAGAATCTCGTTAGCTTCTAGTTGTACGCCTTGGAAAACCTTTTGGTTCCTTGCTTTCCAAATTAACCGTAATACCCATGGCAAGAGTTCACACCCTCTACTTTAGTTCCTCATAGGATTCCGCCAAAAAATCTAGTCCATATACGTATAGAGTGAATTTGTTGGAAAATCCTCCGGTTTTGCTGTAATTTTACATAAATTCCAAATCTGCATAATCGAATCACATTCGAAGAAAAAAAGGTTGAATGTCTCCTCAGCGATGCCACAATGTTTACACACTAAATCACATGTATCCCCTGCTAATTAGTTATGTTGTCACCGCCAAGCTCCCGGTAAGTTTTGTCAGAGAAAATATTTTATTTTCAGAAGGGCATTTTATTTTCCAAGTAAATGCCTTCAAAGTCTCAAGGCATGGACCTCAACCATTGCTGTTAATTCGATTTATCTCCAATGAGTTAAGAAGTCTATACCCCAGTTTAACCGTATATTGTCCTGATTTTGTGTAATGTCATACCAAACCATCATAAGTAGTGTTTCGACTTGGTTGGATACCCCAAATAAGGACTATATCCTCTGAATCTATAAATTCATGTAATATTAGCAAATGCCACTTCTTTGTCATAGGGTTTATTAAATGTTGAACTTCTAGCTAGGTTGCCATACATTGCCTCGACCTCTCGCCGGTTGTGGATTTTCATCTGGGGTCCACGGATCATGCCATATTGTTGCATTAGTTCCCGAACTTATCCTTATCCTAACCCATTGCTTGAGCAATGTTTGGATTGAAAAAAATACTCATCCAGCCGAAAGAGAGTAAATTTGGTTTTTAGCATGTAGTAGATGGACATTCCTGAAATATCTGTCGTGTAGTACGCGAGCGACCAAAGACCCGAAAAATCTATTAGTCTCCACAATTCTTTGTCCAATAAGGTTGTGTTAAAATATTCAAGATATTTAAAGCCTAAACCTTCGTCCTCTTTTGGAGTACATAATTTGTATCATGCAACCCAATGAAGACCGCTATTACATCCATTTGAGCTCCACTAGAATTTAGTAATCGCACTAGTTAACTTTGAGGTTAACCCTTGGCAAGCTTGAAACATGACATGAAATAGTTGGGTAACGCAAGAGAAACTGATTTTATCAAAATTTCCTTGCCCCCTTTTGATAAAAATTTGGATGAACATCCATTTGCTCGTTCTCCTAAATGTTCTCTAACAAAATTAAAGATCTGACTTTTGGGACCACCCAAACTCTATAGGATTCCTAAATAATTTCCTATACCCCTTCTTTTGAGATGCCTAGTTGTGTCTTCATCATGACTTTAGTCTTTTCTGGAAATCTTTTTCCAAACACAATTTACGACTTATCAATATTTATTACTTGTCCAGAGGCAACCCCATATTCATGTAGAACATCCAAAAGGACTTGACACTACGATACCTCTGCCTTGCAAAAGAATAGGCTATCACCAGTGAAAAGAAAATGAGAAATCGCAGGGCTCTGTTGTGCAATCTTGATCCCCAATAGAGCATTGTCCATTTCCTTACGTTTAATATTTGCGATCTGGACTTTTGTGGATAAGATAAAAAGATACAATGATAAATGTCACCTTGTCTTAGACCTCTCTGGGGAACTATGTTCCCTGCCAGATGGCCATAAAATGACTTTATAGAAAACCGACAGAACACACCACATTAACCAAGAAACCCAAACTTGTCAGAAACCTAGTTTTTGTAGAACCGCTTCCAAAAAAGAGCATTCAACACGGTCATGGCTTTGTTCATATCCGTTTTAATGGCCATAAAGTAATAATGACACTTCTGGTTATTATGAAGGCCATAAAACATTTCCTGAGCAATTAATCTATAGTCCATAATCAACCTTCCGAACAAAAAAGTTGATTGCATCTCTGACATGACACGCAGAAGGGGCTTTTTTAGCCTTAGACACAATATTTTTGAGATTATTTTGTAACCCACATTACACAAACTGATTGGTCGTAGTTTCGTCAATCTCTAGGTTAATCCTTTTTCGGGATTAGACAAATATTTGTCACATTTAACCGATCATCAAAACTTCCTATCTTAAAAATCCCAAATCAAACTGATGATATCCTCCTTTAATGTCCCCCAATAACGTAGGAAGAATATAGTTGTCATCCCATCAGGCCCAAAAGCTTTTTTAGAATGCATGATAAAAGGTGCAGACCTTACTTCCGTCTCCATAATATCCCGAGTTAATATTTGGTTCATGTTATCTGTGATAACTGGATTAACATTCTCGAGAACCCGGTAAAATCTCCTGTCGCAGTAGGTTTGAACAACTCCTTAAAATATTTAATCACTATATTTTCCATTTCTTACGATAATTTCTCCCGTGATCCTTGTGAATTGAATAATCCCGAGATTCGATTTCGCGTCTGCCTTTGTTTGGTTGAGACATGTAAAAATTTTCTATTTCTATCTTCCTCTTTTAACCATAAATTCTTGCTCTTTTGTTTTCAATAAATTTTTTCTTCTTTATAGACTTCTTGAAGCTTCCTTTTAATGTCTACTATGACATCGTGAGATACCGAGTCATCATTTTGAGCTTCTTCCAGTTTACCCTTTAGTGATTCAATATTTTCATGGCTTGGTGAGATATTATTCTTTCTCCACGAGAAGATTGAATTTCTACAATTATGTATTTTTTTCATAGACAATGCACCCTAAAATTTCATGTGCGTTGCCAACCAATGGTTACGACCTCTAAAAAACCCTCTTTACCAATCCATCTTTTGTCAAAACGGAAATTTTTGTAATACTTTTCAGCTTTGTTGTTAAATTTTAACAAAATGGGTCTATGGTCGTATCCAATCCTCGCTAAATATTCTACCTTTCAGTGACCAAAAACATTATGATGGTCCTTATTGATTACCGCTCTATCTAATTTGCACCTGACATTCTGTTTATTAAGCGTTCCTTTTCAAGACAGCTGGTCTCAACACACAGAAATTTTGACGTCCCACAGTGTCTTAGCATCTTGTTAAAGGGGACAAAAAGCGCTGCAAATCTCAGCTTACCCCATTTTTTCATGGTTTCCGGTTAATTGATTTATTTCACCTATCATCATCCAAAGGTTTGCTGTTGCGCCCCAATTTGTTCATATTTTTGATTTTCTTTAGAAAACTAAAAACCTAAAAAGAAAATATTTGCATAAATCATCAATTAAAATGACAAATTAAAAAAAAAAATGACAAATTAAGTATAAAGGGAACAAACGCGGAAAATAAATGAAACAAACGCGGAAACAAATCCAAAAACAAAAACAAATAAAATAATAAATGAGTGATTTTAGCAGTAAATGTCAAATAAACTAGAAACCTCTTCACATCTATATTAACTTTCCCACTTACACCATTTGATTTTCGAAACATTACACAAAAATTAACAGAGAGAAAGGGAAGAGACAAAGCCACGATCCGCCATAGCTGTACAGACAGATAGATCCCCACACACACAAAAGAAAAAACCCTAAATCATGCCTTCAGGTGCTAAGAAAAGGAAAGCTGCTAAGAAAAAGCAGCAGCAACAGTCTCCTTCTACTCCTCAAATCAATCTCAAATCCAACAACAACCATGGTCACTACTTTTTTTAAAAAATTCTCTTTTGCTTATCTGTATCTTCAATTATTCAATCACACACAACACGTTTAGGCTACCTTTCTTGTTTGTTGTATTTTGGGTTTATTCTCACACACTCTCTCTCTCTATATATATAATAGAGTAGATTCTTTCAAGTTTTGATTTTGATTGTTGCTGTGCTAATGGGTATTTATTTATTTTCTTACTTCATTTTTTTTGCGTCAGTGTGTTTCGATTTTGGTTAAATCTTTGGGGGGTTTTAAGTTAATTTTAGTATGTTGTTAATTCGTCTGGCTTGAATCTAGTTTTGTTTGTCAGATTCATGATTTTGGTTGGAAAGTTCATATCTTTTGCTCATTTTAAGTGACTTCTCTGGTGCTTTTGATTCGATTAGTATAGATGTTTTCTTTATTGTAGGATTTTGACTTTGAGTAGTCATATGATTAGTCCCTCTGTTATTGAAATTGATTTGATTTGTAAACCTATTTGCTTAATAGATTCGACAAGCCAAGGCGAAAAGGACAGCTTTGAGGAAGAAGGTTCTATCAGAATCGAAAAGGGTACTGAGGAGCGCATTGAGATCACTGATTCAAGCCATGATCATGACAAGAGCTCTAATAGCAGCAGCAGCAGCAGCAGTAGCTCGGATGATGAATCCCGGGAAGTTAAGACGAGGGATGATGATAAGGAGACTGGTGATTCTGTTTCTCAAGTTATTACTGTGAGTTCTGTGCCAATTCAACCTCTTCCAATTGCTGGAGATGCTCCGTTTATGGGGTCTACTGCTAATGTGATTGTAGAGAATACTGATTTGATGGATTCGGCTACACCTACTGATCCAAACTCTGAAAAAGTTATTGAAATCTCGCCTGTTGATACGATAATATCAAACAATGTTGACGAGAATTCTTTGCCTAAACCAAATGATACTACCGCCGAAGTTTCTCTGGCATCTGATGAGATTAGACAGACATCTCCAAGTGGAACCGAATCTGATAAAAAAGAAAATGAGGGGAACACGTCGCCTCTTCCAGAATCTAAAGGTGCCCCTGAAGGCAGCAGAGAGTCTGAAGTTGTCGATGCTCAAAGGGAAGAGGTGATCTTTACTGTCAACCTATTTGATTTGGTTCATATTATTTGTCCCTTGTGTTACCAATAGACTAAACTTGGTTTTTCCTCAGGCTCCCATGCCACCATCCCATGGGATTGCGCAAAGAACCTCATGGTTTAGTTGTTGTGGCTTGTTCGATGTGGTCACAGGATCCAGTAGATAAACTCAGGTAACCCCCCAACTATTTAACTTTTATCTGCCTTCCTTATTAAATCATTGTTGGATGCACAGTCTGTTTTACGAGCTTCATCAGTCCACATAGGAATGTGAACACCCTTAAAACCGAACAATAGCATACCATATGAAAACATTTCTTTTGATTCGATATACATCAATAGTATTATCAGATGAGATGTTCGTACAAAGAGAATTAGTCTTATTTCTGCATGCTTTGTCTGGAAAATCACATGTCTTGCACTTGTTGATGAGCTTTTTGACACACTTTTTTGCTACATTATACTCAACCGCAGAAACAGTGTTTGCCTCATGAACTCAGAAGCTGCAGAGGTGTTATCAGAGCTAAGGATTCTTTGTTATCGTTATAATTACCTGTGAAAATTCTGTAACCTGATGAATATCTCTCTTTCATCTTTGAATACAATACACACAATTTCTTATCTGAAATAGTACTCAGCTACTAGACTCTAGTAATCTTCGTATAAGTCACTACAGCTTCCTTTTAGTTTTTCGTTTTGGTATGTATCTGCTCTCTCAGAGTCTGAGACTTTAAGTTGTTTCCGAACTTGTTATGATTTATGTAAAATTACTTCATTACAGATGAGGTGAGCAACATCTTTGTTAAGTGTTACTTAGAAAGCGTGTGTATGAAGCTACAGTGTTTGCTTTGTACGAAGAAAAAGAAGCAGGTTCACAATATGTCCAATCAAATTCTAGAGAAAATCAAACACTAAAAGATCTGGAATCATTCTTCTTTTATCTGCACTTGTAATGCCTCTGCCTGAAACAGAGATTTCCATATCTCAACCAAGTATGATCCAATCACTGGTCTCCCAAATCTATTATCCACATTGAACCTTTTCATGAGCTTTCTTCTGAGCAAACTATCAAACCTCTCTGAATTTGAAAACGATTCATAATCTGCAGAAACCAATCTGTATATCTGTTGCTTCGTCTCTGCTAGTTTCAGCTCTATCTTGGTCAACACTTTCTGGCAATCTTCAAACAGAGAATCCAAATCAGAAAACTTGAGCCTTTCAGTTTGGTTACTTCTTCTCAAAGACCAAACAATCTTTCCCAAGATTTGAATTGAATCTGCGCAAAGAGGAATGCTATCAGCAAATGAGAAACCAGACTCAGGGAAATTCACATTGCGATGCTCCATGTCCTCCTTCTTCCTAATCACTATCTCAATGACTTCCTCGAGCTTTCCTATGATTACATTTGTACCTTTATCATCTTCATTGACCTCACATCGTCTTAGACAGATCAAGTAATTCTCAATTTCACTAACAAGAAGCTCATTTGGTATCAAAAACATATACGAAAACTCCACACCAAATCTAGCAGCTTTCACTCTCCTCTTCATTAGATTCTCATCTCGTTCTCTCAATTTCTCAATCAAATACAATCGTCTCTTATAACCAAAATAGTCACGTTTAGTCACAGTTGATTCTTGTTCACACCTCTCCAATTTCACCTTCACTGGACTCTCCTTCTTAGTATCTCCTTTGGCTTCACTCTTTTCTCCTGCAGCAACCTCAGTTTGGCCTTGAGGTTCTCCATTAGTGAACCATGAAGAAATCTCTTTCTCTTCCTTCTCGGCTTTCTCTCTCAACCTACCTCTTAACAGCTCCTCAAGTAACCCTCCGAACATATAATCTTCTCTAATCCGCTCCAAGTAGTTTCTATCTTTCTCAATCTTTTCTAACATCTCCTCAATAAACTCATCACCTTCACAACAACATTCTGCATTATTCACCTCTTCATCTCCGAGCATTGTTGATAACATCTCATCGAAACTATCGAGAAAGTCATCATCTTCTTGTTTGCACACCGAATCTTCGGACTTTGAAACACCTTTAGAGATCTGTTCTGTAACCTCATACACAAGAAAGTTAACCTCTTCTTCACGTTGTTCTGCTTTTCCCTCTTTCACACAATCACATGCTCTGTTGTAATTAGGGTTAGGAGAAGCAAAACGATCACCATTGGCCTCAATTTTAGACTTGAGAATCTTTAGTTCTTGATTGAGCATATCGACCAAATCTGAATGGGTTAGGGTTTGTGATACCGTACAGGTGAAGTCAGTTGGAGTCTTTGTTGATCCTCTACTTCTTCTGGGTTTCTTCAACTTCTTCTTCTGTATCGTTGGATTCTCTCCATCATTATCAGCGACAATTGCTGAAAAGATTGAAAATTCAGGGCAAAAGTTCTTATGGGTCTGCTGCGAAATCCATGGATTCTCTTCAATATCAGCGAGGATAGATGAAAAGATTGAAGATTCAGAAGCCATCTTCTTCTCCGCACCACTTTCTTCTGCTTCTTCCGTTCCGTCAATCGATCCTCTAAACACCATCTTGTGGATTCACCAAGCAGACAAATTCAGAGAGAGAGAGAGAAGAGAGACAGAGAGCCTTTGTAGTTTGTGGAAGTAGTAGTCTTTTATGCTTACACAAATACCAAATGGTTTTGGAGTAAACGCAAAACCGCTTTATGTTTTTTTTTTAACTGCAAATTTCATTTCATTAACTCAAAAGATCGTTTGTTACAAACGGTTTTAAAAAATGTGGACAATAATGAAACAAAGACCAAGGGGTAGAATCTTGAATCGCTTGATTAGCCAGCTGATCGGCACAAGTATTTGCTTCACGGATACCGAACGTATACTTGAGTTCTTTATAGCAGGATAACCACTCCTTAATCTCATTTAGATAGTGCATACAAATCAAAGTATTCATTTTATCCGTTAGCAGTTTGTAGATAGTAAGATTGTCCCCGCAGAACTCCACTCTTCGGTATCTCAGGCTCCACACTGCTTGGATGGCCCAAACCAGTGCTATGAGTTCAGCTTCTTCAACGGTCCACTGGCCTTGGTATTTACCCATTCCGCAATGCAATACGTGGCCTTTTTCATCTCGAATAATCCAACCTAGTGAAGAGTAGGTGTGATCTTCCCGGTGTGTAGCATCGTAATTACACTTAACCCATCCAGTGGAAGGTGGAATCCATCTTTCTTTCCGTCTATTGTTGTCCCGAGAAATCGTCTGTGGGTCGTCCATTGCTTGTGTCTTCAATTCGTTGTAATCATTCAGTGTTATATTCGCAGTCTCCACGCTCGAACGCAACCGCTTATTGTATAGCAAATCATTACGAGCCTTCCATAATTGCCAAAGTAAGTGGCATGCTAACAATCGCCCCTGATTCAGATTCCTGGAATAAAGGTTATCGAGGAGGAGTGCTCGGATCGGGTTCTCCGTGTTAGGGGGAAGTGTCAACCCGATAGTACGCCAGACGGAGATAGCATATGGGCATGTGAAAAATAGATGGTTTGTAGTCTCCTCCTCGGAAGTGCACCGAATACAGTAAGGATTAACTGAGATATGTCTACGTACCAGATTTTCAGTCGTGGGTAGTATGCGTGAACATATCTTCCACAGGAAATGCTTGAATTTCGGAGGGATTCCCAGTCTCCACAACGCGTGGCTGAGGTCTGGTTGGGTCGCTAGCGGTGCTTGGGTTTCTTCCGTATCAGCTAAGGCTTTCCAGAGGGAATAACCCGACTTGATCGTGTAATGGCCTGTACTGGTGTAGCACCAAAAGAGGGAATCTGACGGTAATCTAGGAGAGAGATATAACTTTCGAATAATAATATGATCACCGGGATGTATTAACCGATTGAGAGTCGGAGGATCCCAGTCTTGAACGTGAGTATTGATAAGAGCCTGGACTTTTGTGGTCGGATCAACGTGGGGTAACAATTGCGCCGGCCGCGGTTGTTGAGTAGGAAGCCAACAATCTACACCAATCTGCGTAAGGTTGTCGTTACCTATACGAATACAAGACCCTTGTCGAAGAAGTTGGCTCCTAAAAAATAAGGATCGCCATCCATAGGAAGCCCCATGACGAACATTGGCTTGAAGAAGCTCACAATTCTTAAAGTAAAGTTGTTTTAGAACCTTAAATATTAAGTTTTGCGGTCTTCACAGTATCTTCCAAACTTGATTGGCCAGTAAAGCTTGATTAAACCCAAGGAAATCACGAAAGCCCAATCCACCACTTCTCTTAGATGTTGTAAGTTTAGCCCATGAGACCCATGACATCTTTCATTTCTATGGGGTTTTGCCCCACCAGAACCGACTCAACATACCGTTTATCTCCTCACATAGTTCCACCGGTAACTGGAAACAGTTCATAGAATAGATAGGCATCGCCAGAGCTATGCTTTTGATCAGGATTTCCTTGCCTGCAACCGACAAGAAATGGCTTTGCCATCCATGAATGCGGCGTGCCACCTTATCCTTAATATACTTAAACATCTCTTTTTTTTTTCCGACCAAATTGTTTCGGTAGACCCAAGTATTTCCCGCCACCGCCAATGTTCGGAATCTGAAGAATGTGCTGGACTAGATTTCACGTGTGTTCATAAACTTTGTTGCCAAAAGTAATGGTAGACTTCTCAAAACTAATGACCTGTCCTGAAAGTTTTGCATACTGTTGGAATATTTTGGACAGAGTCCGACTGTTCTGACTATCCGCTTTAGCAAAAAACAGGGAATCATCTGCAAACAGGAGGTGGGTGAGTTCCGGGCCACCGCGACTCAACCGAATCCCCTGCAGATCACCTTCTCTAGATGCTTGATTAAGGAGACAACTTAATACATCCGCACATAAAATAAATAGATAGGGAGATAAAGGGTCCCCCTGGCGAAGGCCTTGTTGCGGTCGAAACTCGCCGTAAGGACTACCATTGATGAGGATTGAGAACGAGACTGACCGTACACATGACATGACCCACTGAATCCACTGATCACTAAATCCCTTCCAGCGCATGACACCTTCCAAGAAATTCCACTCTAGCCTATCGTAAGCCTTATTGATATCCGTCTTGACGACCATATACATGGTGTTAAACGGCTGTCTGGACTTCAGTGCATGGAATACCTCGTGTGCCATGAGAACATTGTCCGTAATATAGCGTCTAGGAATACACGCCGCTTGGTTCTCATTCACAATATTAGTTAGCACATGCTTAAGCCAATTAACTAAGATCTTAGACACTACCTTATACAGGACTGTACAGAGGCTGATGGGGCGGAAGTCTTTCATAGTTTGTGGGCGACTAATTTTTGGAATAAGGCATATATTTGTATGATTTAAAGTAGGATCAAACGTATCGATTTGGAAAAAGATTGAATCTCCTTGACAATGTCCGATCCGAGTATATCCCAACATTCTTTATAAAAACCAGCGGTGAAGCCATCAAACCCAGGAGCTTTAAACGAGCCAATGGAAAGCAGTGCAGATCGGATTTCCGCCGACGTGACTTCCTTGATGAGCTCACTATTCATTTCTGAGGTGACCACCCTTGGGACACACTCAAGGAGATCGGATTCTGCGTCCAGATTAGTTGATGTAAACAAAGTTGTGAAGTATTTCTCAGCCTCCGTCGCGATATCCACATCCTCAGTCAGCACTTGACCATCGTCTTTTTGAATGAAAGTGATGCGGTTTTTGGCTCGACGATTTTTAGTAACGACATGGAAAAATCGGGTGTTCCTGTCACCATATTTCAGCCATGATGATCGGCGCTTTTGAAACCAAAATAGTTCCTTTGCTTTGTAAGCTTGGCCGAGCTCCATGCGAAGCTGTTTGAGTTTCACTGCGAGCGCTTGTGGCTGTCGTGTCAATGCATCTATCTGCTGTCGAAGCTCGATAATACGCTGCCGAGAATTCATATGTTTCCTACGTTTCTAAGAAGATAGTGTAGTACGATAGGTACGAATCCTAACACCGATTCGAGCAGTTGCTTGTTGTCTCCAACCCTTGGTAACAACTTCTTTGAAATCAGACTCACGACAAAGGCGATGGTCGAACCGGAGCTGTCTTCGACCAACATCAACCTTACTACGCATTTTAACTATCACCGGACGGTGATCCGATTCTACGAGATCTAGGAACTCGATTTCAGACAAAGGATAAAGGGCTTTCCATTCTTTGTTTGCTATAACACGATCCAAGCAACATTGAACTGTATGATTCCTACGCTTTCCCACCCAAGAGTATCGGTTCCCAGAGAACATCAAATCCGATAAACCACAAACTTGGACCATAGTTTGGAAGTCAACAAAACTCTAAGGTTCCCGTACTCTGCCTCCGATTTTCTCCATAGGTGTTAATATTTCATTAAAGTCAGCACAAAGTATCCATGGTGATTGTCTTTGAACCGAAATCCATTGTAACTGCTCTCATAAAATATGTTTTAATTTGCGATTTGGGTTTCCATATACAAAGGAGAAGTAGAAATCAACACCATCTTTATTAATGCGACAGTCAAACATACGAGCAGACATAGATACAAACGAAACCGAAATAGAGTCATTCCAAAGCAATGCAATACCCCCCCCCCCCCCCCCTAACAGATGAAACACAACGAACATATTGAAAACCAACTTGAACAGCAACATCTCGTATGATATCATCGGGATTCTTTGTCTCAATGAGAAAGAGCATGTCCAGAGCAAAAGATTTCTTCAACTCTTTGAGACGTCGAACTACCGGGTACTCTTTCAAACCCCGGCAGTTCCAAAAGGCTGTATTCATCCCGCCTCCGGTGGCTTCTGGCCCACCGTACCGTCGCTATTAGGTTGTGGCTGGTCCTCACTCAAACTCTGGCAACAGGAGGAACTTGCATCGGGAGTCGTAGGGAACCAGCTCCGTATCTCGCGTGCCTCAGCATGCGAACGCCTCCGTTTCAGAAAGCTCTCATGTAAATCCTCCGCCTTGACCACGTGACGAAGGTCCCAATATCTTGTAGGCATCACATTAACATGTGAGTTTACCTTACGCTTCTTTGATGCAGAAGAAGCATCCTGTGTGTACGGTGCTTCTGGTACATATGGTTGCTCCTGTGGATCCTCAGCAGACTCAGGATGCTGCTCCGCCGGAGGTGGGTCATTATTACCCGGATCCTCATCATCATCGTCATCACTTGGAGCTGGTGGAGGCCCCAGACCTATCTGGCAGTCAGCAGAGTCGTGAGAAAGCATCCCACATGTGCCACAGAAGTTGCGGATTTTCTCATAGTGTAGATACATACTCACCACTTCCTCACCAAACTGGAAGACCTTACGAGTGCGTAGTGGGTCTTCTATGTTCCAGCAAAGGCGGACCCTGACAAAGTTAGCAAGATGCGCGCCATCTCTATCAAAATCGGTCTCCATGTAGTCTCCAGCAAAACTACTTTATGTTAAACGTAATACTTGTTGCCAAAAAAAAACTTATTTATATTTAGTAATCATATTTGATGCGAAAATAGTAATTATATTTACTGTTCAAATTTTTAAATAATATAAAAAGTATATTTTCGCATAAAATTCTATTATATCGTAGAAAAAAATTAAAATGTAGTCCAATTTGACAACCAACTGGAAAAATTTAAAATAATAATGCCATTTTCTCCCAAGAGTTAACTACAGAAGTAACAAAATAACGAGATAAACGGATGATAGTTAAATACGACAAAAGCATATTGAAAAGATAACGACGATGCTCATTCTCCTCCAGATTCGTCATTGCTCCTTTCCTCTATAGATTTGCGGCCACTTGTTTCTCCACCGAAGAAGACCGTCCCACCTGAGACATCGGAAAGGTTCATCGTCCTTGCCATTTGCAGTGTATGGCCTCAGATCCGGCCGACGTGTGTCATGGCAACTACCTTCGCCAGAGCTCAATCGGATCCTCCGGAGCTACTAGAGCCACCTGATTCTCCTTCACTAGAGTGTCTACATTTTTGACGTTGTAGATCTCTCGTCTTCCAACCCCTGTAGCCTTCCTCGAATTATTGGTGGTTATCCCCATGGGCTCCCGTCAGCTACTATTTCCAACTGCCACCCCATCTAAGTCGTCGTCAACACCCTCTCTCTTTGTGCCAGATCCAGATCTAGTAATGGAAGGAACATATCTTGCGCCATCGATATGGTATATGTACTCCTCTGTAGAGTCACCTACCTCCTTTATGGATTCGCCCTTCTCCTCTCTAGACCTTAAGTCAATGAGCCATGCTTTGACTAGCACCGGAGAAGCTCTTATCCTTGCGCAGGTGGTTCAAATCGACGTCTCGCATGGCAAGATTTCTATTAGAGAAAGTGTATTCATGCATAAACCTCTCGAGATGGGTATGTTGCATTTTTCGAAACAATTTTGATTCTCCGGTGAGGACTCTATTTTACGATCTAGCAGTCGATGACAACTTTTATGGTCATGTGGTGTTAGCTCATGAGTCCTTTGTCGACTCTCCTCTTGCACGCTTGCGGGTTCTTACTGCCTTGGGCTGTCTTTCTCCTTCCCTCACGACGACAGAGCTCTCGACGGTCTTCCATGAGCTCTACATCTCTTGTTGGGATTGTATCTCTTCTCTGTCTTCTCCGGCACATAACCGTCTTTATTTCGGAAAAACTCAAGGTCAGACGCTAATCTCTTTGCCACCACCTCAACCACTGCCTGCCCCTACTTTTACATCTTTGCAAGCTATAGTCGGCGATTTCATATATGCCCCACGACGACTTCGTTATGTTCATCATCCACAATTGTTTTGTTGGGCCCATATTGGACTAGGTTATCAGATGGGTCCAATGTAATGGATTTCACTTCCCTTTCCATGGAAAGATTATGTGTAAACAAAAGAAGTATTTTACATGGGCCTAGTAGTCTTGACTTAAACTCTTTCAAAATAAAAAGGCTCCTAACGGAATTAAATTATGCATCTGTAACGATGTCCATTTTGTCCATTATGAAGAGATTGGTTCCACTCGTTGGAGTAGTTTATTACAATTGTTGTCATATCACATTACAGTTGTTTATATCCAGCAATATTCTTATCTTGAAAACTCTTTCTATCCTTTAAAATGTGGGTTCGCCTTCATTTCTTTGAAGGACGAATATAACCGACATTTTGCCAAGTCGTCTTTCAATAGAGTTACTATTCCTCAAGTTGAGGTATTTTTGTCCATCATCTTCACAAATGATCTTTCATCGTCTCGTCTGATGGGGTTCCAGAACCCACCCAGTCAAATAGAATAAAAATCATAGCATGAAATTATCAAGGGGCAGGGAGCCAAAACAATAACCCGCCGACTAGAAGAGATATGTTAGTTATATTTTTAGGTTTTTTATTTCTTTTGGAAACTAAGAGCAATCAGATGTTCTTACAAGAGTTTCAAGTCTCACTTAGGTTTAACAGTTTGCTTACTATGAATCCAGTTGGCTTGAATAAAGGCCTTGCTTTATTTTACTCCAAGGATTTTCTGGTTTCAATATTAATTGTGACATATTGCTTAATGGATGTTGAAACAATTATTGATGGAGACTGTGGACACAAAATCCAACACTTAGAATTTATATGAGTTTTGTGGATAATGAGGGCTCTTTAGGATGAATCCTGTTAGGATTGAAAGATGAATAATGAGGTTTCTTTATTGATTCCTTTAAGGGTCTACAAACGATTTAACGATGATGAATGACTAAAGATTGTTGTTACAATTGATGAATTCGACAGAAAATAATATATGTGTTCTAAAACAAATGAGGATCCGAGAGAGAGCTTTGCTACTCGTCCCTCTGCCATTTATACTCACTAGGTCTCTTTCTCCACTCCTTGATACCCCGATATCTCCTCCTCCTTTCTTGGAACTAACTCCGCTTTTTCAGCCTTCTTCCTAACGGTTTTGACCTAACCTTCGACAGAGACCTTAATCGATTCTGGAACCTTCGAACCTTCCTTCTAACTGGACTTCGAATATGGGCCTAGAGACGTGGCCCAACTCATCTCTTCGGGCATTCATACCGAAAGCTGCTGGCTTGACCAAACCGGAGGCTGCCCCGAACGAAGCCTCTTTTGATCACTCAGCCTTCTTGCCTTAAAGATGATTTTACTCTACCTTGCCTAGGCCTATAAGGCCTCGTTGGCTTATGGCGGGATCTGGTACCAATAATTTCCCCCAAGCTTTTGGGCTTGAGACTTCAAGGCCCAAGAAGTGGAAACCATTAGTTTGATCCCGCCTTCATTTAGTTTCGATAACTACGAATCCTATAGGAAATATTTCCTTAATTTAAAACCAAGGGTTGAGATCTCATGGCTTAGACTCCAACGGTGATGATTTAATGGAAGTTGAGAAGACCTGCCTTGGAACTCGCTTACTTGACGTGATATAAAGATGGCTCATTAACCTCTTCACACCATTACCTCACGCTTCTAGTCCATGATCTCCAAGGTAATCATCTCTCCCTTCTTTATTTGCTTTCTTTCAAGGACGAAACTCTTCGTCTCCTTATCCTTCTTTAGAACCATAGAAATTAGGAGTATTCTAGGCTTCTTCTCCCTTCTACTCTCTAATTAGGCTTGGTCGATTCGTCTGAGACTCTTTCTGATCCTCTTTCCTAGTTTCCGATCACCTCTTCCCCATTCACGATGGGACATCAGGCTGCAGAAGGTTCCAAGGCTTCGAAGAAAGGGGGTAAACATAAACAGACGAAATCCGGGATGATTGATAAAGTTGTTATCGTCGCCATCTCGATAGAGCAGGTGGCTTGGTCCCATGCTACCACGGGATCATTGAACCCTTCCTTCGGTCCTCACCAGCCCTCATCCCTAACGTCTCAAGACGTTGTGAATTTGATGGCTCTGGCCCAAGCACCCAAAGGTGTAGCCAGGCTCTATGGTACTCACGAGACTCCCGAAGATGCTCCTTCGGGATGGTTCTGCTTTCATGAGCACTACATCACCAGGAGTCATCTTAGATTTCCACTCCCCTCCCTTCTTCTAGACCTCCTTGATCATTTTCATTTATCTCTTCCTCAGCTTTGCGCTTCTGTCTTTTGGGTCATTTTGGGTCCGATAACTAGATCTAGAGAGAAAGGTTACGTTTTCGGAATCCATGAACTTCAATCCCTTTTTATGTTGAAAGAGAGCCCTTCAACCAAAGGGACTAGTGAGACCTACTACTTGCCTGCTAAGCCTGGTCATGGGATTTTCAAAGTCGTTGCTAATGATGAAAACTGGCGTAGACAGTTTTTCTTCGTTAAGATCGATCCACAAACAGTTCCCGAGGGTCGTATTTTACGCAATGCTTGGGGTCAAATGGATAGTTAGGGTTTTTTTAGGATTTATGCTTCTGTACATTGATATGAGTATTGGACTTAGTTGAAAACAGCTAATATTTGACTTTTCGTTCTTGCAGGTCCCTCTGAATTCCCCCTGTTAGACCCGAAGGTGGCCAAATCCCTGGTTAAGGAACTTAAGGAGACGTCTGCTAAGTGGTCTGACTTCCCAGCTAGTCGGATCAACAGAGCTAGATTCCCAGACCAATCCGAGGCCATATTTCCAACCCCAATTCCAGTGAGATTTTTTGAAGGTTTGATTACCTCTCCTTTCTGAAGGACTCTTTGTTTTTTTTATATGAAGGCCTTTATTTATGGCTTGTTTGTATCTTCTCAGAGTCTGACGAGGAGGCTCCTATCGGCGTATCTACCAATGCCAGTAATTCCAAAATCGTTTCAAAAATGCCAATTCAAAAGTCATTCCTTAACAAGCCCAAGCCAAACACTGCCACAGGGAGTTCAAAGACTCAAGGTAGCACTGGAGACAAGGTCTCTGCGGGCTCCTTCAGGCAATCGATCAAAGAAGTTCTCGATGATGGCTCTTCCAAGCTTCCCTTGATCGCCCTCCCCCTTTCGACTGTTAAGGAGGCTTCGAAAGTTTCAGGGAGATTAATGGAGGAATATGATGTTGCAGGTCTCGACGTAAAGGGTGATGAGATGGTAGTTGTGAGTGAGACCTCCAAGAGACGTGCCCCAAGTCCCGTGAGAGCCAAGGATGGCTAGAAGTCTGATCACTCTTCTAAAAGAGCTCGTACTGAGTATAATGAAAAGAATTCGAGGCCTGCTTCTTCCAGAAATAGCCAAGGCTCGTGGAACTTTGCCCATTCAGGACCCAAGTCGATTTTGGATGATGCTTGGGAGCTGGCAACATTGATGCGTCACTTGAAACAGATCGGATGTGCCTTTCCTACTATATCTCATTTGTCAAACTCTGAGGGGTACCTGGATGTTGCCTACTGCATCAGTCATATACAGTTTTCCAGTTATGATTTACTTTCGTCATCACCATCATTTTTAACTTTGCATTTTATATCTTAATGCAGCTAACCAACGCTTTGAATAAAGCATTCTTAGGCTATGAGAACCAGATAAAAGGTTTTCCCGATGCAAGGGAGCTTCAGGATGTGAAGGAAGCTTTTCAGAAAGCCAAAGACCAGCTGGACCGCTCAAGACTACTATCTCAAAAGCTCGAGGCTCAGGTGGAGGAGCTAAAGTCTCAATTGCAAGTTTCGCATTAGAAGATTGATGATCTCAAACTTGATGTCGATGTCAAAGGTAAAATGGTTTCTTTTTTGGAGAGTTCCAAGAGGACTTTGGAGGCTCAAGTGGAGGATTTAATCTCAGTGAATAGTGAGATGACTAAGAACAAGGATGCCGAAATTCGTCTAGCTGTTAGGCGTGGGAAGAAGGAGATTGTGGGAGCCTACGAGAAGGTGTTAATGATGGTGAAGGAAAAGTTTGAAAAGAAGAAAGAAGAGAGCTCTCTCCAGATCCCTGTAGAGATTCAGGCTAACATGGAACTCCTCGAAGACCTAATTTATCAAGAAATTAATAATGTTCAGGAGGAGCACGACAAGCTAACAGCTCTCTACCCGAAAGCCAAGGAAAATATGAGAAGGTTCAGGTTTCGGATTTCACTGTCAGCAAGCTGCCTCTTCCCCAGATATTCGAGATCTCAGAGGTTGACGCAGCTCCCGCCATGAAGGCTACTGACCAATCTAAGTCAGGTGAGCATGGTTCCAACGTAGCTCTTGTTGACGCGGGTGAGGTTTGTGAACAGATATCCAAGGAGGATGAGGATAAGATGGACGAGGCTTGAGGGAGTCGAAGGGATGTTCTCTTTCTTTTAATTTCTTTATGTTTGTTTTGGTACTTAGAGCTTGAGAAGATCTTTAAACCTTATTCACCTTCGGTACTTGTAGCCTGGAGAGGCTTTTAAACTCTTTTGATGAGGCGGTTAGGTGCCTCTTTAAATGCTTACTACTTTCGGATTTTCAACTTTTCATCGTTTTAGATATCGCGAAGATTATGGTTCACATAAAACTCTCACTTTAAACTTCAGAGTGTCTAAAGAATGGACCTTCAAGCCTTATAGACTAATTTGGGACCAAATTCCCTTGATCATACAGTGCCCTCAGAGCCCCTGGGTACCGGGTGCAAACCTTGAAATGTGGTTGATGGGATTAGGTTTCTAGGAACCTTGAGCAGTCGTCATCAAGGCTCAGGTTGTTGGAATCTGAAACCGATACGCGGGTTTGCCCCCCCCCCTAAGGATCAGGCTCCTAGGAACCTAAGCTTTAGTATGAGGCTTGTAAGTCTTACGAAACTATTCGGGTTTCTGAGAACTTGATTGGATGATAAGGTTCCAAGAACTTTTGGGTTTCTGGGGACCTGATTTTGATGATAGGATTTTAAGACCTTTTAGGTTTCTAGGAAC